>JABUQX010106161.1:0-5000 GCA_015478945.1 Trachelipus rathkii | reverse complement strand
ATATAAAGTACATCTGAATACCTAAAAGTGTAGAGGTCAAGCCTACTCAATGCAACCGTGATCGATGAGTGGTCAACAAATTGCAATTCGGAAACTTATCTAATGATATTAATTCAAAAGTTTAACTTGTCACGGGCTAATATAGCTCATTAAAGTTAGTATATGTATATGTAGTCTCTGTTGAGGTGAATTTTGTAACTTCCGAACAATTATCCGTTTTTTTTTTCATTCTTTACTTCTCCAAATCTTTGGGATGTCATAGATACTGTCACAGGCAGAAATACTAAGCCTTTACTGCTTTGGAACAATTGTCAAGTTAAGATTAAAATGTTATATTTGGCTATGATTCTGGAGTTTCGCTCTGTGTGTTGCAGTCATTTTCGATTTTTTGCTATTTGGATTTATGAAGTTCTGTTCTTTGGGAAATTAATGATATCTAGTATTTAAAAACCAAAGAATTGAACGTTCAGCAATGTGTTCAGAAGATGAGTGCTTTATAGAGGAATTTTTAGTGAATACCAGGGATTATTTATTGAACAGTGTTTTAAGTTATGAAATAGGATTGTGAAAGGAACTTGGCATCGTCATGGGACCTCAGCGACAAGCTATGAGCTTATCATACGACGACAAATTGAGAAGAAGTGTTTTCTTTGCTAGACAGAGTAATTCAAGAGATATCAGCAGCTTCAAGAACGGCTTAAAGATCTACTTTTCTTACTCTTTCAAAACTTTTAGATACCAGATATGAGTGTGATCTTGAACATGCTCCTTTTGACATTGACAAGGAAGAGTTCAAAATTGTGATTTCACAGAAACAAGCTGTGATAGCGAATGAAGGTCCCTATGAGCTGCTGAATTCATGCAACAATCAGTTCAGACTAAGTATATCAGTGCCAAATAGTATCATAATGCTGCCCATCTTTCTAAAAATCGGAATTAGTGGTGCTACTTACGAGAAGAGCTTTTCAAAGCAAAAATCAATTAAATGTTATCTATGGTTGACCATATTGTTAACTGAGTGAAAATTGACAAATACTGTTGATCTTGACAATACAATTAGTGATTTTGCTGCATAAAAAGAAATTAATAACAAGAAAAGATCAATTTTCAACTTTTGTCATTTTTTTCATGGAATTGAGATAAGTTCGGCATTTCCAGTGACTTTAATGAGCAGCATATTATTTTTTAAAGAGTCTGTCATTACTAGATTTTTACGGAAAATTATAAAAAGATAAACTGTTTTAGGGTCGGAAAATTTTAGACCTGCCCCGGACGCTCCCAACCCTCGATACACACCGTCGTCGTCATATACTTGAAAAGGAAATTTCAAAAAACAGTGCTATCTATATTTATATGTTTTACACCATTCATGATGGCATTGGTGGAATACAATATTGTTCATTTGCTTTCAAAGTAAGCTAAAAAAAATTATAGTTGAACACAAAGGGTCTTTGAATAGGCATTTGAGAACCAACGATTGGATAAACCGAAAAAAATCAACCGATTTTTACTGCAATTGATGCGATGAATTTGGCATCAAGGAACGGCCATGATAAAAAATAAAGTTGAAAATTCAATCTTATTCTAATGAAAAAGGAACACACTGTGACACTAATCCTCTCGTGTAATGGAAGTTTAATGAGGAAATAATATCGCAAATTAGGTCAACCTGAAAGATGTTATCGGACTTGTTCTGTCAGCAGTGTTTCAAACGAAAGTTTTGTTTTTGTGGCGCAAGTAAAGTGCTGCATATAATAAATAGTTAAATACCGTAATAGATTTATGGGTACAAATAAAAAGAAATTCCAGTTCATAAATAGATGAACCTTGTGGAGAGCGATAGGTGGGATGCATCATGGGTTGAGCCCTCGTTCCTCACTGGGTAATGCGTTCAAACGCAGTAAAGGCCAGCCTCCATTCCGAAGCTTTCACTTCTTTTCGGTATTTATTTATAAAGTCTAATTAAAAATGTCTTTTGTTAACATAGTCTTAATTCTTCGTCATCGGCTCCTCGTCATGACAATTTCTGCCAATTATTTTGCAGATTAAGTGAAGAAATATTACACCAGAAACTGGAGAACGATTTTGTTTCTGCAGCATAATTTAAGAACTCTAATTAAAGTTACTAGAATTTTAGTATGTCTGTCCATGCTCTCACATAAAAAATTTTTAAAATCAAGTTTTGAAGATACTTACTATATATTAAAATTACACAAAATATTAAGTTGAATAAAAAACATAAATTTATTTTTAAATATTAAGTAAATCATTAATTAATCAAGAAAAATTATTTCGAATCACAAGAAAGCCGTTCTTGTCTTCCTACACACCATAGTGTATTAATCTGTGTCAAGATCTTTGAATCCGTCTAAATCAATCGAACCTGTTTAGGATCATCTGGAAATCTCATTCCTTTCTTTCCGATCACTCCAGTACTCTGGCATTTCGCGCTACGAAGTACTACTGGCGATATTACTTTCCTACTATCTTAGACGATTTAATGGTTTTTCCGCCCCTTAGAAACTACGGCCTACACTTAGCGTGGTGGCGTGCCTCTAGTACAATCATCCCAAAGCATCCTGAGCGGCTATGGCACGCGTGGTATTGCTCTCCAAGCTCCCCTTACTTTTTCTTTGCTTACATATGTCTAAGCTTTCTTTCAAATCGTTCTGTCAATAGTGGTGTTCCTCTAGCGTTTGTACTTACCTCCACTTTTCATTAATGATCTCGTCTGCACATCTTAACTCTATCCACGTCTATATATGCGCGATGACTCGATCCCTCACTTGTTCTCAACTCATTTCAATTCAACTCCCTCTTTTACTTTCGGTAGATTACCTCGTCTCTGTGAAAAAGTGAAGAGTTTTTAGATCTGTGATATAATTTCCTTTCTGTGGGTCGTCTGAACCTTTGTGAAATCAAGTCTCTTTTAATAACCCCCAACTTCTACAAAATGCCTCCACTCTTGTCTAAGACACCTTCGAACACTACCCTATCTCTTTCGACGGTTACTCTCGTCTCTCATGTTGCACTAACGTATGCTAATACCTAGAACCAACAATACAAATAAAAATGTACTTAGGAACCTCACATCACAACGGTGCTGCTGGGGCGGCCTCAAAGAAATTGAGAGTGGTCCTCTTTAGACTGCGCTTTTTTTCTCATTTTGCAGATTCTACCAACTATACATATGTATTTATCGTCCTTCTATGGAGTGCTGCTCTCATATCTGGGGGCGGGGGGAAGGGCTCTGATTTCACCCGGCTTTGGATGGAGTCGAGTCAAAGGCCAAAATGCTTATAACTGTCCCTGTACTTTCCAGTTCACTGACCCTTATTCTTTGCGGAGCCGATGTTGTGCTTTGTCTCTTTTTCTACTAGGTTGCCCGGAGACGGAAAAGTCTCGACCGAACTTACCACTCGTGTACCACGCCTTACGATGCCTAGTCAGCACAAGGGGCTGTGTCTTGCACATTGAAGTATGTGTATGAGATTTAGCAATCCAGCTAGTTCGCTGTGGTGCTTTCCTTCTTTCCAACCACCTCTGTTCTTTGTGTCAAGAACAACCGCTTTGTTTTCTTTGCTGAAATTCAAATTCTCCCTCACTTTAAGCCTGCGTCCTGCTTATCTGCGTAGATGCGTAAACTTTTTGCGTGGTTTACACGCCCCCTCCCTAAATAGGGCTATGTCCGTGAGTTGTGAGTGATCAACTGAAAAAAAATAGAAACACAAACCAAGATGTTAATGAATAACAGTAGAAAATTTCATTGTATTAATTCGTGTGTCTTAATGTATTTGATACATATTTAAATCAGAATGAAGTTGAACACAAATCTACATTTCATCCTTTCATAAATGTTTACTTATTCAAAATAATTTGAAATTTTTAAATATTATTTTGGACCCATTACTCGTCATTTCATTAATTTGCACTTATAATCGTTACATCGTCAAAGAATTCTTAATTAATGTTGGTCAGTGCTGCTTCTCTCTTTCAATAGCGTACCGCAGAGGCAAGTGCCTTCGAGGACAACTCTTGCCACTCGCAGCGATACCACCACTTCCAAACGCCTCGACTAACACATGATGTGCCTGTGTCCGCACAATGGAGCTATGATGCTTGATGACTTAGGAACTCAGGCTAGCTTCCACATTGACTGCTTCCCTCTCTTCTCCCTGCCACTCAGTTCCGTGCAATCTCTTCCTCTTTGTTTATGGTACACACAAGATGGTTTAATGTAATAAACAGGAAAACTTCTATTGCTAATGCGGTTTCATTTCATGTATTTTACACATTGTAAATAAAGAAGCGTGAACACAATTTAATTCTTCCTTATAATAAATGTTATTATTAAAAAGAAAGTTTTTAAAATATACTTTTCAATTCATTCGTCATCGCTCATAAATTTTACTATAATCGGTATGATCGTCAAAAATTCCTTATCGTCCATCACTAAGTAGTATAATATACTATATAATATATATTACTACTATATACTATATATATATATCCTCTTATATATTACTCATATAGTATATTATATTACTATAGTAAGTATACTATATAATAATGGAACACTTTTATAATTACTAATATATATATTAATATTATATATATTGAAAATTACATAGCTAACTAGTCAACAGATACTCGTATTTTAAGACCTCTGGGCAACACAGAATTCTACCAATGACTACTAACTGAATTATTACTTGAAAAAAAAAATTCACTTGGGATTAATCATAGAAATAGATATTATATAATTATATATATATAATATATATACTATGATATTACATATATATATACAATATATATAATATCTTATATATAATATATATTATTATATCAATATATATTATAGTTATATTAACTATTAATACTATCATCTATTGTAACCGAAAGTTATATTAATATAAGGAGAGGAAATTGAATAAACAACAACCTATATCTAAGGCATTTTATTATCTTCGTCCTTTTCCTCTATCTCTCTCGTGTTC
>JABUQX010106160.1:0-28843 GCA_015478945.1 Trachelipus rathkii | reverse complement strand
AATAGCTTTATATATTAAAATATTCACAATAAAAGAATTCTATAGTAAACTAATGCAATAGTAAGTTTATGTAAAGTTCACTCTTAAGTTTCCTCACTCATAAAGTTTCAGTATATAAAGTTTTTGTATGCTAGTAATGGTGATATAAGAAGTTTATGTAAACGCTGATATTAACAAGTCATGCTACCACTTACTGCATAACAGCTTTATAGTAATTGGATGTAATTAAAGTTTATAAAAGTTATGTCCGGTGGTCTGAATTCCCGAAGGTGGAGGCTACTCCGCGGGGTAATAGTTGTATACAGAAAGTTTATAGAAGATGTATAGTATAATATAAATAGTTGTGATATAAATGTTATGAGTAAAAAATTTATATAAAGTTTAGTAAAGTTTATATAAAAGAGAAAGAACATTGATATGAAAAGAATTTATATATAAGTGTACTGTAACCACATTTATTCGTTAAGTTTATGAAAGATATTCTCCTATATAAGTATTTTATATGACCTCTCACACAGTTAACCTACTATAAAGTTTGTACTAATAAAAGTTTATTATATAAGTATATATTTAAAGTTATATAAAAGCTCATAAATCGCAAGTTCAATAGGCTTATATTTGTAGCTAAAGTTCGTCCTGGTTGGCGCGCCTGTGGAATAATAATAAAAGTTTTACAACTAACCACAGTTATCTTATGTAAAGTTACTGTAAAGTTTATGTAAAGTTTTATGTAAAAATTATATGGAAAGTATATGTAAAGTTTATATTAAGGTTAACTTTAAATAAGTTTATATAAAGTTGAATAAATAACAGTATATTATAATAAGTTATAGGTATGAAAGGTTTATGTAACAGTGTTGATGTGAGGAGTTATATACTGCTAAAATTCTCATAGAAGAGCTCACAAAGTTCTCACTCGAATAAAGCTCTCACTGTGTAAAGTTGATGTTTACAAGTTTCTATATATTAAGTTGTAGTATAACACAAAGCTTAATCCTAGTAACACTCTCAAAATATAATAGTTGAAAATATATATAATACGTTTTTATTTAAGTTTATATATTATATTATGTATATAAGCGTTAGTATGTACTACCAGTTCCTATATACAAGTGTTTATGTTATAAAGCTTTCCGCTATACAAAGCTTATAATAAAAGATTATATAAAGTTTATGTAAAGTTTATATAGAAGTAGCCTTATATAAAGTTGGTATTATAAGTTGTATAAAAAAGGTACTATACTCAATTCTATTATATAAGTGTTATTTAAAGTTAGTTTGAGTTTATGTAAAGTTGTAATATAAGCGTTGTATATAAGTTCCTATATAAAGTTTATATAAGCGTTTATATAAAAGTATATTAAGTTGTAATATAAGGCCTAAGTTTACAATTAAATTTTAATCTGAAATTTATGTAAAGGTTGTAGCTAAAGTTTATGTAAAGTTGGTATATAAAGTTTAGGAAAGTTGTTTTAGGGCAACACGCTTTTATAAGAGTTTTTCACCTATGTAAGAGTTACACTGTATGTAAGTTTTAGTGTAAAGTTTTGCTGTAAAGTTTATGTCTTATTAATTTCGTATGTAGAGTTATGAAAAGCTTTAGTGTTAAAGCTGTTAATGATTAAAGTTTGCTCACTCATGAAGTCTCACATAAAAAAGGTTTACTATAAGTTATAATAATATATATATATTTAGATATAAAAGTTTATTTCAAATTGTCTACTATAATGGTTCTCCTCACTATACGTTTGATACTCATAACATGAATTATTCTCAACACGTGTGTTACTATAAAGTTTATATAAAGTTATGCAAAGTTTATGTTTTTATTGTTATAGTATAGGTTTATATAAGAGTTCTATTTATAAGTTATTTTTCTGCCTATATAAACGTTTATAGGTTATATCACCAGCTCTATATTATAAGCAAATTCATCAATAACCGAAGGGAAATATATAAAGTTTATATAAAGTGTGTATATATATATACTCACATTACTTTATATAAAAGTTATACAATCTAAAGCTCTTATATAAAGTTCTATATACCCCGTATTATAAGAAGTTTAATTAAAGTTTCCGTATAAAGAAGAGATTATATATAAAGTTGCTGGTTTAAATAAGTCTGCGCTATAATTAAAGTTAATATTGTAGATTTAATGAACATGAAAAAAATCTTCCATGATATAACAGTATGTATTTTAATAGTGTCTATATACACTCTTTTCAGTATAAAGTCTTATGTTATATATCCTTCATGTGTGTAAACACTCTCACTATCACTTAAGTTCGTTTTATATAAATGTTGTATGTAAAAGAGTTCCTCTTTTCCATTCTATATCTCACAGTTTATATATAATATGCTTATTGATAAAGTTCGAAATATATAAAGACTTCTACTATAACAGTTGTAATAAATACTTTATAAGGTGGTGTAACATAAAAGTTTATGTAAGTTACATAAAAGTTATGTAAAGTTCGTATCTATGTAAAGTTGCTGTATACTTAACAGTTATTTATGAGTAAACGCTTTAATATAAATATTTTTTGCTATATTAATTGTTTATATAAAGTTTAGTGAGAGGAAAGTTGGTTTAAAATTATATTACAATACTTTAACAATATGACAAGCCTTTATAAATGTTTAAATAATTCTTTAAATATGAGAACCTAACACGTTTTACTATTAAAATTCTTATATAAAATTATGTAAAGTTTATATAAAGTTTATGTAAAGTTCAAATATATTTATTTATAAATTTTATGTAAAAGTTTATATAAAGATGTGGTTATATAATAGTTTTATGTTACAAGCTGTATTGAATAAATAATAAAGTTGAAAAAAAATTTTGAATGAGAAATAGTAATGTTATATATGCAAACTACAGATAAAAGGTATATTATAATTATGATTTATTTATAAGATAGTTGTGGTAGCTCGAGTAAAGCTTATAATATAAAGTTATTATTATAAAGTAATGATAATAAAGTTCTGAATCTCTACTAATAAACTTTCCCCATAATAAAGATTTTACTATCACAGAAAATCGATTTACTTATGAAGGATTTTTATGTAAAGTTTATATATATAGCTTCTATCCTCACACACTTATATATAAAGTTGAAATTATTATAAAGTTTTTATCATAAACGTGTTGTTATCTATTAATATGTTCTATATTAATAGATTTTATCATCACATGTTAGGTATGTATGAAAATTCATATATATAAGTAATTAGTGATATATAGTCGCAACCATATACTACAAAGTTTATATTATTAAAAGTCCTTTTTAATTACAAAATCAAAGTTTTTAATATAAAAGTTTAACCTCTCCTTATATAAAGCTGTATATAATATTCGTATGTAAAGTTTATATTAATAAAGTTTATGTAAAGTTCTCACACCCATAATATCACAAAATACTACACATTTATAGTACTCTTTTATAACCCACAAGAGTATTGTCAACTATCTATTCTCAATATAAAAAAGATTGCTAAATTTCTAAAGTCTCCATCCCCTCTCATTTATCATCTAATTTACCTTTCTCACTACTCAACCAATTAATGTACATACTAACAAGTTAAAATAATCAAATTATAGAAGCTAATCTGTATTAAAACTAAACGCTCTAATATGTCAGAATGAGTGTGCTATCCTGAATGTCCAGAGCTTCGTTTTATCAAAGACGTATTACTTATATAACAGTTTAAAAATAAAAAGTTATCGACAAGTAAATAGGTGTCCTATTAAAAATTTATACAAATCGTCCCTTATCAGATAACAAAGCTCTTCCCGCTCTCTCATACCTTCAAAGTTTTATCACTATACAATTAAATTCCCTCTCTGCAACATTTTACTAATATAACCACTATGATTACATATATCAAATAACCAGTTTTCTACATAAAACCCTCTTCATAAAGACTATTAGAATTCAATAGAAGAGAGCTTGTACTGAAACTTTGACCTCTAACCCGCACCACGATTTCCTTAACCACATCTCCATTACTCCCGTAGGTCAACATTGCAAGTAGCATTCTGCTGACCAACATGGAAACGTAAAGTATACTAATTAAAGAAGCTCCTATAGCCTTTAAACTTTTAACTAACCATCATAAATATCACTACGGCCTCATATTTATTACTTAGTATCATGCCTTACTAACACGTACTCACTGAGTCATAAAACATAACCTCTGATGTTGAGGCGATCAAATTATTTCTTTTTCCCTACACTATTATAAACTATTAGTGATATAAGCGTAAACATAGATATTCATGTAATAGATTTTGTTACTTAAGAAAGACAAGTGTTGATATAAATACCTATTAGATAGAGAGTTTATAGTAATGAGCTTGATAGTAGTAGAGAAACTGGATGCTGAGAAAAGACGAAAAAGTAGCAATAATCCCAGAAACGTTCACCTATAGTAATGAACTTAGAGACAAGGCAAGTATATAAACTTGTACTATAAACTTTACAAAAGACTAAACAGATTAAAACTTTAAAATAAAGACGTTTAAAATAGAACATTGATATATAACTACTATTAAGTATAAACTAATTAACGAATAAACTTTATATAAACGTTTTATAATATAAATAACGATGAATACTAATAAACTATTTAATATAGTTAAAGAAGAACTTATATATAAACTTAAATCATATTTAAACATTTAGTGAAATAACTAATTTTACTTTAGTTTAATGGACATAATTTATATATGCTAACTTTTGATTTTGGGCTTATAATAAAAGCTTTATATATCTGACCGTTAATTAAATGGACAACAGTATTAAAAAAAATGAAGGTGACACCATTATGCACAAAGAAACTGATGAAATTAAAAAACTTTACATTAAACTTTAGATATATAAAATAATAATATTTACAATAAAAAACTTTATCTAAACTTTACATCAACTTTCATTAAAGATCATATAAAATTATTATATGTAAAACGTATTTTATATAACATAACTATTATAATTTATTATGAAAACATTTATTAATATATATAAACTAATTAAATTAAATAAGAAGTTTTAAATAATAATATAACTTTATTAAAATATATAATACTTTAATATAATACTATTATTATTATTTATAACTTTCACAAATATATTAAATCTTTATAATATATATATTAATTATTAATTCATATTATATTAATTATTTAGTATTTATGTATATTCCAAAAACCACATAAATACTGTTCTTTTAAACCAAGGAAAAAAGATAAATTTTAGCCCTTCTTAAGTAAAAATGGAATAAAAATTTTAAAAATCAGGCACTTAAATACGTGAGACGAAAATCCCGATGACCGATTATAACCTCACACACTACTACTAATATTGCTTGTATTAAAAATAAAATTTATGTACAGATAATAATTTGAAACTTTATACGTAAGAACCTTTGAGTATTTGCCCGTAGAACCGTATGTAAGGTTCCACCTAACCTAACTTTATTAAAATACTTCAATTAATAAACTTATAAATTATAATAATAAATAACTTATACTAGTTTCTTGTAAACTTGAAAACGCATTAAAATCTTACATTAAAACTTTTAGAACTATGATGCAAGTAATTAAATAATAACATTTTACAATATTAAACAAAACTTATTATATACATAAAACTGTTATTATATATACCATAAAACTTATTGTCCTAAATAACTTCTACCTAAGAAAAACTTATATATATAATAAACGATTTTTAACATTAATAATTAACATTATTAATACATAAAATTACTTATAACATATAAACTGTAATATATAAACTGTAATAGGAAATTATAAACGTATTATAATAATTACTGTATAATATAAAACATTTATATAAATAAACCAAATAATTAAAAATTAAAACAATTTATAATATATTAATAACTTTATATAGTAATAACTATCAATAATAATTTAAGTAGAAAAATTGTAACATAAACATGAACTAAAACAAAACTTTAAATAAATACGTTTAAACCTAAAACTTTAAGTGATGTAAGAGCCAACTTTTTCTGAATAAACTTGAAAACACGTGAGATGACCACCCGCTTTGATATACCCAAGAACCCCCTTTTATAAACTGGAACACAAAAAACCTCTCCGTTAACATCAACCTTGATAAATATGAAACTTGATCCAGAACTCTATGAAACCTGACCGTATACGAGACTCCAAAAATCCTTAACATACATGGTATAACACTCTTACTGACCATAAAACTTTACTTCCTGTTAAACTATAGATTCGGTTAATAACATTATGATGCTTGATATTATTTTAAAACCCTTTGACCTTGTTTTATCTCATAGCCACCTTACTTTTTTGTACATATCGTACTCTTTATCCTAAACGATTTTTATTGTTCATCTAGACATTATTCGTTTATATTAGGGCACCTTTTTATCACTCTATTTTATCAGTATAACCATTTTGCTCTGTACAAATAGTAACAATGCGTTCCTTCCTTATGACATAAACCTATTTATTGGTCACCCAAACTTGTTATTATTAATTTGACGGTTCTACTAATCCACGAAATTATGTTGTTTATATTAACGAAACCTCTTAATTATTTTGCTGATTTTGCAAAACCCAGAATTTATACATCATCCCTTTGTACTGATAAAAAAAGACTTGGTATACTCAAAACACCCCGGTTTACATTGACAACTTAATATAAAACCTTTAATAAAACTTTACCATAAACTTTACGGCATAAAACCAACATACTGTATTTTATAAAAAGCTTCGATCATATCTAACCACACCCCCATTTCAAACTAATTATTTATTCACACTCTGTAGTTCAGATGTATAAATGCGCCTCACTCATATAACTTTATAGGTTAATATTTATTACATTCTTTACAGATTTAAAAAGAGCTTTTTATATGACTCAACACTTTTTTTTTGTAAAAGTGTTCAACTTTATATAACGAACCTTTTTTATAATTGAATAATAAATATACATAACTTCTAAATGATGTTGATGATTAAAACTTTTCTTACAGTAAGAACACTTGAAATGAACCCAGATATACGTATGTAAAAAATTTATTAAAAGCCTTACCTGTTATATTTGAGATACCTTTTCCATGTAGTGATCTAAATTTTCTGTTAACCTATTTAATTAATTACTGTTTACATAAACTGATAAAAACTTGTATAAACTTTAGGCTAAAAATTTTTACATTAACCCATATCTGTTCTTTATTCCATAATGAAGCTTTTTTCATATATATAATTACGGCCAATCCTACTAAATTTATCGTAAACAACCCTTCTTTAATATATATAACTCTTTCTATATGGTAAGAGAATCCTTATTTTTATATTGATAACCCACCCTTGGTAATTTTTTGTCTATAAATCAAACGTTTAGTTGATAGCAGTTAACAATTTTTTTAGCCTATCTACAACTTAGTATATTTTAGGCAACCTTTTATCTTTCTCTATGAACTTCTCACTAATATTTAATACCCACAACTGTATATATTATTTTGTTTCAATAATCCCTTAGACTTTAGCCCTTTATTTGCAATTCTAAACTTTCTAAAACTCATATGATCTTGACCATGAATTTTCGTACCTTTCGATACCTAAAACTTTATCTATTTAGCCACACTATCTCATGAGCTATACAAATCTTTGACCCACTGCAAACATGTATATGACTTTTGTGACTTGTTCTCACACATTCACCTAAGATTAAAACTAGTATACCCATCTTATAACAGTTTGTACGTATCAAACTTTATTTGTTCCCTTACAAAATGCTATATTTATTAACCTACATGAAAGGCACAAATTGTTTTCATAAACTTTAAGTTGCCATGAGGAAGATGCCACGTGTGTGTACATAAACTTAGTTGCTAACTGAGTAGAGACTTATGGACATGAGAGTGAGAGAGTGCCATAGTGTATGTAAACTTTATTATAGAAACTTCCCATATAGTAAACTTTATAATAAACTTACAATAACAAAATTGTGTTGATAATGATCCAAACAATTACTAGTGCCAAGTGTATTTGACCACATAACCATAAGGACTTTCCTAATGTGATAACCTTAGTGTCCACTATACATTTTAACGTCTTATATTTTAAAGACCTACCACCCTATTGCGATCAACTAGACAATTAGGTAAATTAAAACTTAATTATAAACTTTATATAACCTTTTATAAACTTTACTAAACTTTATAAAACTTTATATAAACTACATAAAACATTTATATAAACTTTATATAGAACTTTACATAACTTATATATAAACTTTACATAAACTTTATATAATTTTTTCATAACTTTAATATAAACTTTACATAAACTTTATATTAGTTTTTTAATATAAACTGTTATATAAACTTTAATAAACTTTATATGAAACTTTAAATAAACTTATATAAACTTTACATAAACTTTACATAAACTTTATATAAACTTTATATAAACTTTATATAAACTTTATATAAACTTTATATAAACTTTATATAAACTTTATATAAACTTTATATAAACTTATATAACTTATATAAACTATAAACATAACTTACATAAACTTTAACATAACTTAAAAATAACAACTTGACATAAATTTTACATAAACTTTACATAAACTTTGCTTAATTAACTTTTACATAAACTTTATATAAACTTTACATAAACTTTATTTAAACTTTATATAAACTTTATATAAACTTTACATAAACTTTAAATAAACTTTATATAAAATTACATAAACTTTATATAAACTTTACATAAACTTTACATAAACTTTATATAAACCTTTATTATAAAACTTTACAATAAACCTTGTTATTCTTTACCTGAACTTTATTATAAAACTTTCATAAACTTTATTGAACTTTATATAAACTTATAAACTTTTACATAAATTTTAATAACACTTTATATCAAAACTTTACATAAACTTTAAATAAAAACTATATATGAACTTTACATAAACTTTAGGTAAAACTTTACGTAAATTTTATATAAACTTTATATCAATTTTTTTATTAAACTTTAAAAATAAAATTTTATGTAAACTTTTTATAAACTTTATTATAGACTTTATTTAAACTTTTACATAAACTTTATATAAACTTTCTATATAAACTTTATGTAAACTTTATGTAATAAACCTTATATAAAACTTTATATAAACTTTACATAAACTTTATATAAACTTTACATAAACTTTATGTAAACTTTATATAAACTTTATATAAACTTTATATAAACTTTACATAAACTTTATATAAACTTTATATAAACTTTACATAAACTTTATATAAAATTTTATATAACACTTTACATAAAAACTTTACATAAAACTTAGTATAAACTTTATATAAACTTTAAAAATAAACTTTATATAAACTTTATATAAACTATTAATAAAACTTTAAATAAACTTTATATAAACTTTATATAACTTTATATAAACTTTATATAAACTTTATATAAACTTTATATAAACTTTACATAAACTTTACATAAACTTTACATAAACTTTACATAAACTTTACATAAACTTTACATAAACTTTACATAAACTTTATGTAAACTTATACAAACTTATATAAACTTTATATAAAACTTATATAAACATTTACATAAACTTTACATAAACTTTACATAAACTTTATATTAAAAACTTTATATAACTTGCTACACAACTTGTACATAAACTTTACATAATTTCACATAAACTTACATAAACTTTATGTTAAACTTTATATAAACTTTATATAAACTTATCATAAACTTTATAATAAAACTTTATATAAACTTTACATAAACTGTTATATTAAACTTTTACATAATTTAATATAAACTTTAATATGATCGCCTTACATAAAGTTTAAATAACTTACATAAACTTGACATAAACTTGACATTAAACTTTATGTAAATTTTAATACACTTCATATTAAAGTTCATATAAACTTTACATAAACTTTACTAAACTTTACATAAAACTTTACACTAAACTTTACATAACTCACATAAACTTATATTGATAACTTGACATAAACTTTATATAAACTTTATATAAACTTTATATAAACTTTATATAAACTTTATATAAACTTTACATAAACTTTATATAAACTTTACATAAACTTTACATAAACTTGACATAAACTTTACATAAACTTTACATAATCTTCACATAAACTTTACATAAACTTTATGTAAACTTTATATAAACTTTATATAAAACCTTATATAAAACTTTATTATAAGCCTCTAAAATCCAAATAAATATCACTTAAAATAAAAAAGGCAATAAAAGTGTATGTAAAACTTTATTAAAAAATTTATATAAAGTTTATTGTAAAGTTTATGTAAAGTTTACATAAAGTTTATATAAAGTTTATTTAAAGTTTTTATGTAAAGTTTATATTAAAAGTTTATATTATTTAAAGTTTATGTAAAGTTTATATAAAGTTTATGTAAAGTTTATTTAAAGTTTATATAAAGTTTATGTTTAGTTTATGTAAAGTTTATATAAAGTTTATATAAAAGTTTATATAAAAGTTTATATAAGGTTTATATAAAGTTTATATATAAGTTATATATATAAAAGTTTATATAAAGTTTATATAAAGTTTATATAAAGTTTACGTAAAGTTTATGTAAAGTTTATGTAAAGTTTTATATAAAGTTTAGGTATTAACCATATTGCAAGGTTATGACAACTGTACATAGAAGTTTATGTAAAGTTTATGTAAAAGTTTATGTAAAATTTATTGTAAATTTATTGTAAATGTTTTATGTAAAGTTTATGTAAAGAGTTTATATAAAGTTTTATATTTAAAGGTCTATATAAAGTTTATGTAAAGTTTCTATAAACTTTATAGATGTCTATATTAAACTTTATGTAAACTTATATAAAGTTAAAAAAGTTTTATATAAAGTTTATACAAAGTTTATATAAAGTTTATATAAAGTTTATATAAAGATTATATAAAGTTTATGTAAAGTTTATATAAACTTTATGTAAAGTTTATGTAAAGTTTATATAAAATTTATGTAAAGTTTATTTAAAGTTTATGTAAAATTAGTTTATATAAAGTTTATATAAAGTTTATATAAAGTTTATGTAAAGTTTATATAAAGTTTATGTAAAGTTTACATAAAGTTTAAATAAAATTTATGTAAAGTTTATATAAAGTTTATATAAAGTTTTTGTAAAGTTTATATAAAGTTTATTAAAAGTTTATGTAAAGTTTATGTTAAGTTTATGTAAAGTTTATATAAAGTTTATATTAAAGTTTATATAAATTTATATTATAAACCTTTATTTAAAGTTTTTGAAAGTTTATTTTTAGTCTGAATTAAAGTTATATGTAAATTTTATGTAAAGTTTATGTTAACTTTATTATATATATATAAAGTGTGTGTGAGTATTCTAAACGCTCTTAAAGTTAATTATAATAGATAGTAATGAGGAATTCGAATATTTGATAAAGTTTATATTAAAGTTTATTTTAAAGTTAACTAATATAAATAAGCAATTTATTACTAAATGTTTATGTATAAGTTTCTATGTGAGTAGAAAGATTTTATGTACTAAATCGATAACATAAACAGATTTAGTTTAGAAAGTACTTTTTTATATATAAAAACCATCTTTTTATGTATATAAATATTATAAATTATAGCATATTAGTAAAAGCTAGAATATATATGTGCTAAAGAATAGTATAAAGTTTTTATCATATAACAAAAGTTAGATATTAATAGGGTAGACAGTATATCTATAAGGTGATTTTCTCATAAAAGTATCGTTTTGCGAGAGTTAAGAGCTCTCAATGTAAAGTTTATGTGTACACAGCGAGTGTGATCGCTGAAAGTTCGTATCGCTAAAGTTTACCTAGTACAGCGATATACGCTATCTAAAGCTTTATGTAAGTTTATGTATTAAAGTTCCCTATATAAAAGTTTATGTAAAGCTTCTAGATAAAGTCTCTCAACTCAGATGCGGCCCAGCTTGCCAGATTATAAAGGTGCGCAAATAATTATATCACACGTGTGCGTACACCCCCGCGTATACGCTCCCAGCAAAAAGTTTACATGAAAGGCGCTTTATGTAAAGTTTATGTGAAGTTTATGTAAAGTTTATGGGTAAAGTTTATGTAAAGTATAATGTGGAGAATTTATTAGGTTAGGTTATGCTAAAGTTTATGTTAAAGGTTTATATAAAGTTTTATGGTAAAGTTTAAGCAAAGTTTATGTAAAGTTTATGTATAAAGTTTATGTAAAAAGTTTATGTAAAGTTTATATAAAGTTTATGTAAAGTTTATATAAAGTTTATATAAAGTTTATATAAAAGCTTTTGTGTAAATTTTATGTTAAAGTTTGCTCGTAAAATGTATGTAAAGTTTATGTGAAGGGTTATGCTAAAGTTTATGTTAAGTTTATATTAAAGTTTATATTAATTTTTTATATAAAAAGTATATAAAGTTTATATATAAAGTTTATGTTAAAAGTTTTATGTAAAGTTTTTGTTAAAAGTGTATATAAAGTTTAATATAAAAGTTGTAATAAATGTTGTGATAAAGTAAAAAAAGTGAGGAGGTTATATAAAGTCTGTTATAATTAAATTTATATGAAGTTATATAAAGGTTATTATAAACATAGTATGTTTGAAATTTATGTAAAGTTATGTAAAGTATATGTAAATTTTGTAAAGTTTATTGTAAAGTTTATGTTTAAAGTTTATATAAAGTTCACATTAAAGTTTATTGTAAACTTTAAAAGGTCACATTCTAATGTAAAAGTTTATGTAAATAATGTAAAGTTTATGTAAAGTTTATGTAACAGTTTACATAAAGTTATTATAAAGTTTAATAAAGTTTATTATAAAGTTTATATAAAGTTATATAAAGTTATTTTAAATTTTTATATAAAGTTTATATAAAGTCTTATGTAAAGTTATATGTAAAGTTTATGTAAAGTTTATTGTAAAAGTTTATATAAAGTTTATGTAAAATTTAATTAAGTTTATATAAAATATTATATAAAGTTTATATAAAGTTTATTTAAAGTTTATATAAAGTTTATATAAAGTTTGATTTAGATGATTATATAAAGTTTATGAGTTTATAAACTTGATGTGAAAAATGAGAAATAACCTTCATACAAAGTTTATATTCTGTTGACAAAATATTTATATAAAGATGTATATGAAATTTATATGTAAAGTTTAATAAAGTTTTGACTTAAAAAATTTTATAAAGTTACGATAAAAGTTTCTTATTTAATTAATATTGACGTTAAAGAAAAGTTATAATAAAGTTTAGATATAAAGTTTTATATAAAGTTTAAAAAATAAGAGTTTAAATAAAGTTAATAATAAAGTTTTATATAAAGAACTATTATAGAAATTTATGTAAAGTGATTCATTAGTAAATAGAGAAGTTTAGTATGTAAGAGGTTCAAAATGTATATAAGGTTTAATTTAAAGTTGAAGTAATTCAGTTGTACACCTAGTTTTGTATGATAAAAGTTAAGTAATAGCTTAATATAAAGGAGATTTATGCAGAGATTTGAGATTTGAAGGTAATCCAGGAAACAAGGTTTAAGTCAAGAGGAAAGTTAATATATAAAAGAGAATCGATGATGTATGAGTAAAGTTTATATAAAGTTATATATAAAGTTAAATAAGTTTATGGTGAGAAGTTCATATATAGTATTATTTAAAAGTTATATAAAGTTTAAAGTTTAAAGTTTATATAAAGGTGTGTAATATATAAGCAAGATATAGTTTAAGCTAAAGGAAGTTTTATTGTAAAGTCTTATTTAAGCTAAAAGAGTTGTGGCTATTTGATTAAATTGCAATTTTATTAAAAGTTTTATGAGTCTTAAATTGACTGATGATCAGATGTACTATAAGATGAGTAGAAATGAGATTTACCTGGAAGTTTATATAAAGTATTATATCAAAGTTTAATTAAGCAAAGTTTCACATGTAATAAGTTCCTTTGTAAGTAGAGATGTAAAGTTGGATATGTAGAGAGGAGTTATATTTATTATTAAAGTTTAATGTAAAGTATTATGTCAAAAGTTTATGTAACTGTTTATGTTAATATTATAAAAAAGTTATATTTAAAGTTTGAATAATGTTCTTTATAAAGTTTATATTAAAGTTGATAAGTATAAAGTTATACAGTAATAAATAACAAATTTATATAAAGTTTATGTAGAAGTTTATGCTTTGTTAAAGGTTTATATAAAGTTAGTATAAAGTTATATTATATAAAGTTTATATAAAGTTTATGTAAAGTTTATATAAAGTTTATTAGTTTATATATAAGCCACACATTAATGTAAAGTTTAATGTAAAGTATTATGTTAAGTTTATGTAAAGTTTATGTAAAGATTTATATAAAAGCTTTATTTAAATTTATGTAAAGTTATTTAACCTCATATTTTAATTCAATATTATATAAAATAATGAGAAGTATATTATTAAAGTTTATATAAAGTTATATATAAATGTTCATATATATATTTTTATATATAAAGTTATATATAAAGTTTATATAAAGTTTATATACAGCAGAGTGTTTTACATAAAGTTTCTATGTAATGTTTATGCCTTGGTAAAGTTACATAAGTTTACAGTAAAAGTTTATGTGAATTTTTATGATTAGAGTTTATAAAAGTTTATATATAAGTTATATAAGTTTATATAAAGTTTAATTGAAGAGTTTATGTTATAAGCTTATCATATAGAAGTTTATAGTTGTAAAGAGTTAAGCAAAGTTATGTAAAGAATTATGTGCACATTAATGAACTCTTTATGAGTAAGTTATATAAAGGATTTATGTAAAGTTTATATAATAGTTTATATAAAGTTATATGATTAAGTTTTATGTAAAGTTTATGGTAAAGTTTTGGTAAAGTTTATGTAAAACTTATGTAAAGTTTTATGTAAAAGTTTATTGTAAAGTTATGTAGAAGAATACCTAAATAAGAGTTATGTATATAAAGTTATATAAAGGTGATATATAAGAGTTTTATATAAAAGTGTTATGATGTAAAGCTTTTACTGCGTAAAGTTTATGGTTAAAGTGCGTATATAAAGTTGATATAAAGTTTATATAAAGTTTGCATAAAATAAATATTTAAAAAAGGTTTATATAAAGTTTATATAAAGGTTTATATAAAGTTTATATATAAATATTATATAAAGTTTATTTAAAGTTTTATGTAAAAAGTTAATGTAAAGTGAATATGTAAAAGTGTATATGTAAAGTCATGTATGAGTATATAGTAAGTTATATATAAAGTTTATGTAAAGTTATATAAAGCATGATTATATTATAAAGTTGTGAATGCTATAAGATTAGTATGTTAAGTTGTGATGCTAAAGTTTTATGTTAAAGTTTATGTATGTTTATGTATGTATGTATTATGCCTTAAAGTCTCATGTAAAGTTTATGTAAAGGCTTTATTGTAAAGTTTATATAAAGTTTATATAAAAAGTTTATATAAAGTTGTATAAAGTTTATATTAAAAAGAGTCCTCATAAGCTTTACATAAAATTCTCAAGACTTTTTTCCTTAAACTTTAATGGAGAGATTCTGACATTTCTATTTTGTTACTGACATTTTTATATCAAAGTTTAATTAATTCCGTCTCTATCTGCAAGTTTTTCATTTGATCTCCAATTCATGTCTTATACTAAAAACATTTAAACAATTTCAGTTTATGATAAGGGTTCATATTTGGCAGAGAGTGCTAATTTTTTTATTGTATATTGTTTATATAAAAGTTTATGTAAAGAGTTAATATAAATTTATATAAAGTTTATCTAAAGTTATGATGATGCAGATTGTAGTATTAAAGTTATTAGTGTTTATATAAGATTTATGTAAAGTTTATATAAAAGTTTATGTAAAGTTTAATTAAGCAAAATTTATTGCTAAAGTTAATAGTAAAGTTAGAATATATTTAAAGTTTTGATGAAAATTTCATTGAAAAACTTCACTTTTTAGTGTAAAGTAATCAAAGATTTATGTGTCAAAAGATATATAAAATATAAAGTTTATTACAAGTTTATGTAAAGTTTATAGTAAAGGTTATATAGAAGTTAAAGTATTGAAAAGTATTTGTACAGTTATGTGTTATGAGATGATGCCTAAAGTTCTTATTATAAAAGTTTATATAAAGTTCTATATAAAGTATTAGAATAGCTTTATATGAAGTTTATATAAAAGTTGCATCAAGTTTTTCTAAATTATATATTAAGTTTATGTAGAAAAGTTTAGATAAAGTTTATCTAAAGTTTTGTTAAAGTTTATGTAAGTATGGGAGTAAAAGTTTATGTAAAAGTTTAAATAAAGTTTATAAAAAAAAAGTTATATATATAAAGTGATATATAAAGTTTATGAGTTTATAGAAACTTCATGTAAAATGAGAAATAAAGGCCAATTCAAAATTACCAAAGAGATTCGACATGGCAAAGATATCGTTTATGTAAAAGTTATATAAAGTTAAATAAAAGTTTATGTAAAGTTTATATACGTTTTGTAAAGTTATAATTAAGCAAAAATTATATGTAAAGTGTTATGTAAAGTTATTATTTAAAGGTTTAGTGTAGAGGAACTCTCTAGTAGAAGTTTAGGTTAGTTTATAAATTAAAGTTTTATATTAAAGTTTAATAAAATTTTGTATATTAAAATTATTAAATTAAGTTTATAAAATGTTATTTAATATTATGTATATATAAAGTTTATATAAAAAGTTTATGTAAGCTTTATGTAAAGTTTATGTAAAGTTTATATAAAGGTTTATATAAAGTTTATATAAAGTTAGATATTGTAAAGTTTATGTAAAGTTTAATAAAGTTTTATAAGAAATTGAAAACAACATATTACTCTAAATTTAACTTATTGCTTTATGATAAAGTTTATTTTAACTCAAGCACTATTTTTAAAATAGTGTTTGGGAGTTTTTGAGCTCTGTTTTTCAACGTTTAATCAATATTATAAGTCAATATAAAGCATTAAGTTACGATTTACAAGATGCAGAGTATTTGAAAAAAATCAAGAGAAAAAATAGAGAGAGAGTTAGATTAAAGTACATCAAAAAGTTTACACAAAGTTTATGTAAAGTTTATGTAAAGTTTATATGTAAAGTTTATTTTAAAAGTTTATAGTAAAGTTTATATAAAGTTTATGTTAAAGTTTATATAAAGTTAGGAGTATATAAAGTTTGAACGCACAAAGCTTTATATAAAGGGTTTATATAATAAGGTAAAATTGAATTTGATCAAAGAAATTAGCACATGGATAGTGGTGAGTATCTCACTAATTAAAGTCATTTATTATGGCTAGTATTCTACTTCAGTTTTTGTGATAATTATAAAGTTAGAATATATATATATATAATAATTTTTTTTCTGGACTATGATGATAAAGATTGATATATATGATCAGAAGAAATAAAGTTTATGTAAGTTTAATTATATTTATATTAACTCTCTATATTAAAGTTTATTTAAAGTTGATATAAAGTTTATATTAAAAGTTTACATAAGGTTATGCTAAAGTATTGTCTATATAAAGTTATATGTATAACGCATTGTTTATAGTATATTAAAGTTATAGTATATAAAAGTTAGATATATATAAATATATATAAAGCTTATATAAAGTTTTATAAAGATATGTAAAAGAGATTCTGATAATAAGGTGTTATGTAAAGTTAAGTAATATAAAGTTTAGTATAAAGATATTATAAAGTTTATATAAGAATTGTATATAAAGTTTATATAAAGGTTATTAAAGTTAAGTTTAATGTTAAAGTTTACATAAAACATTAATGCATGTATTTATGTAAAGTTTACATAAAGGTTATTATGTAAAGTTTATATAAAGTTTATGCGATAAAGTTATATAAAGTTTATGTAAGTTTATTTACTCATTTCAGTATAAGATCAATGTAAAGATTATGTAAAGTTTTATGTAAAGTTTAAATAAACATTCAACCTAAATTTTACCTCTAATTTTTTATATAAAGTTATATGTAAAAAAGTTTATGTAAATTTAATGTAAAGTTTATATAAAAGTTGTAATTATAAAGTTGCTATAAAGTTGCTATAAAGTTTATAATAAAGTTTATGTAACAGTTTATATAAAAGTTTATGTGTAGTTTATGGCTTAAAGTTTATGTAAAGTTAGATAAAGTTTCTAGAAAAGGATAAGAGTTTATATATTCAAGTTTCTCATCGAATTGAATTCAAGGATCTCTGTCCATTAATATTCTACCTAAAGATGTAGATATAAAGTTTATTTAAAGATTATAATAAAAGTTTTACTATAAGGTTGATATAAAGTTATAATTTAAGAAGTATTTATATAAAGTTTATATAATAGCTTGATGTAAACGATCAAAGAAAAAGAATATTTATCACACACAGATTTATTTTTATTTAGTGGCTAAAGTTTATATAAAGGTTTTTATATAAAAGCTCTATAATCAGTTTCTATAATAAACTTTCATATGAAAGTTATTATATTATAAGAAGGATATACAAGAAAGTTTAGTAAAGTTGAGAGGCAGAGAGTACATAAGAGTTTATGAGGTAAAGAGTTAGATATATAAAGCTTGTATATAAAGTTTACAGTGAGAAAGTATATAAATGTTTATAAAAGTGGAATATAGAGTTTAAATAAATCGTTGTAAATAAAGTTATATATAAAGTTTATATAAAGTTTATATAAAATTTATGTAAAAGTTTATAAAAAATTTATGAAAGTTCCTGTCATAGATATTATAAAGTTGTATTAGTGCAAGAGGAAGAGTTTGTATAAAGTATTATGTAAAGTTTATATAAAGACTATTATGTATATAAAGTTAAATAAAGTTTATGTAAAGGTATTGTATATAAAGTTTATGGTAAGAAGTGTTAAAGACAATAGCGTTTATGTAAAGTAGAGGATATATAAAGTTTATAGTATAAATTTAGTAAGTAAACTAGAGAGCAGAGACAAGATTTATGTAAAGTTTATGTAAAGTTTATATTCACGTTTATATAAAGTTTATTTAAAAGTTGTAAATGTGGAAGAAAGCTTTATTATCTAAAGTTAAATAATGGTTTGGTAAAGTTTATATAACGTTTATGTAAAGTTATAGTTTAAGCAAAGTTTATGTTAAAGTTTATGTAAAAATTATATGATAAAGTTGTAATTATTTTAAGTTACTGTAAAAGTATTATAGTAAAGTTATGTAAAATGTTTTATGTTAAGTTTATATAAAGTTCTATATAAATAGTTTTCTATATAAGGTTATATAAAGCTATTTTTATAACCTAGAGACAGGTATATAAGACCTGTTATACCTATACACGTCTTGTTGCTGGTCCGCAGATTCGGCGCAATACGCGATATGTCTCCGGCTGTACAGAGTGAACGGAAAAGAAAATATGAGAATCAATGTAAACACGTGTATGTGACAGAACATATTTTTCAGAAGAGAATTTCGTTGTAGCACGAAATAAGTGTAGATACGGAGTAACGATATCATTTTTGCAACAATTGTGAGAGATGAGATAGACGGCGAAAATTTTTAATTTAAAAAACAGTAATGACTTTTACATACCTAAGAGACAAGTAAGAAGCGAAGTGTAAACAATAGAGGTGTTATTACCCTAACACCGATATGGGAAATTAGTATGCACTTGTTTAGCATTGCCGATTTACTGACTTTAACCTTTTCTGCTTTAACTGACTTGATAAACGATGACGATGTTTTACTGCTTTTAACTTTTCCTGCATACCGTTTTACTAGTCTTTAACTTTTCTGCACTTTTACTGTGGCTTTAACTTTGTCTCGCTTCTTTTACGTTGCATAAAACTGTTATTGGGTAGCTTTGACGTGACTTTAAACTCCACATACATTACATACCTTAAAAGCAGGTAAAAGCCAGTAAGAAAAGCAATAGAGAGGATGTTAACGCATAGACGAACCTGAGGGGGAGGGACGAGAGAGAATTGAGGACAGATGAACGGTAAGATGGCAATATTTGATATATTTATAGATCCTATGCGTTTTACTTGCCTTTAAACATCTGTACCCTGCATTTTGATGGAGAATAATTTAACTCGTGAGGGCCCACTTTTACTGGACTTTAAACTTCTCTGCATGTAACTGGCATTTGAACTCAAGTATATTTAATTATATCTATTTTTATTGTTCTCAGCTTTTCGGTTATTTTATGTGTAAGAGAGAGAGAGAGAGAGTGTGAGTATTATTTTTTACTTTATGTTACATTCTGTCACACATACTTTAAGACTTTAGGGGTTTAAGAGAAGGCATGCACCTATAAAGTCCAGAAATGCAGTTTCCTTTGTAATGTTGATAAAAGAGGAGTGATTCAATAGTTAGGTGACCAGAAAGGGATTGGAAACCTTGATTCCACCCTTTCAAGGAGGGTTGTGTGAGTGAAACTACCTCAGATGTGTGATGCATACTCCATATAGTAGTGGATGCAACCTCTTATAGAGGAAAACTTATCAAAGTGGTAGCAGATGCCTCCGCAAAAGTATGTAGAATAAAAGAGAGATGGATTCATTCGTTCCGGCCTTCACTCAAAAAGAAAAATTCCAACATTTGAATATAAGAAGGGTTACCTTATATAAATTGACTTTGACAATAAATAAAAACATATAATAGCACTCAATGAAAGATTTAAACTTTAGGTAGACTCTAAAAGATATAACTTTATGTAACTCTAAAAAAGCTTATCGTTCAATTTTGTCCATCGTCGAATATCTTTCGCTTGTGATTATTCCAATTTTAACCTTGCAATGGTGTGTTAGCGTGTGGCATGCGTTTGTGTGTGTGTGTGTGGTGTGGTGTGTGTGTGTGTGTGCACCCATGAGTAGGCTTAGGGCTAACAGATCCCAATCAATGGGCATAGCTCGGATACCCTGTACCCCAGCGTCTTACGTGAGTGATATTTGGGCACGTACCCACGTGCCCTACCTTTTGGGGTACTTTTCGCGTCTGGGGCTCCACCCTGGGGGCCGGTCCCCCTGGGGTCCCCTATTTCTAATGCATTCGCCATGAACGTGCGTAAGTACATGTGTACTTGACCACATGCTCACGTACTTTCATGAGCGTTTTTTACCCTACCCCCCTTTGTTCATCCCCTACCCCCCTATGACTTAATCAGCTTATAGGCTGGACCAGGGCTCGAGCCCTGGACACTCAGGGTCTTCCCTGAGTGATATTTGGCCACCTACCTGCATGGGCTACCTTCTGGGTTACTTTTCGGGGTTGCCGTTTTATTTCGGGGGGCCGGTCCCCTCTGGGGTCCCCTATTTCTATTGATTCGCCATGTACGTGAGTGAGTGTGGTATGGTGGTGCCATGAGCACATATGCTCATACACATTCACGACCGTTTTTTACCCTACCCCCCTTTGTTCACCCCCACCCCCCTTTGTTCTCGTCACCATATACGTTTAGGCCTAACTATGTGCTCATGTAACCCGTGTACGAGACGTAGCCTCGTACAAGGGTGGCGTAGCCACGTCCATGAAAGTAGCTGAGGTACTTTCAAGGCTACTTTCATGAAAGTAGCTGAGCTACTTTCAAGGCTACTTTCATGAAAGTAGCTGAGCTACTTTCATGAAAGTAGCTGAAGTTTCTGGTTCGAGTTGCAAGTTCGAAGCCAACCGACGCGAACCGCCGGTCCCGGCGAACCACCGCAGAGGCGCCCGCAGCGCAAATATTACCGCTCTGCGCGCGAACGTGGTTATGTTTCGTGAAACGTGTGCCCGAAAAATTTCAATAATAATAATGGGTGAGGCTTGAGGTAGTGTTAGGTGGAATATCCGGGGTGTAATATACTACTATATATTATATATAATATATATATATAATATATATATATTAATATATATATATAATACTATATATAATATATATATATACATCATATATATTACTATAATATAATATATATATATAATATATATATATATATATATATATATAGTATATATAGTATAATTTATTTTTGTTTTTACTAAAAATTTTATGCTTTTCATGTTATAACATAACGTGAAAATTTACGTTTTACATACCCTAAGCACTAAAGTCAGATAGAATCAAACCAACCATCCAAACCACCCTCCTTAACCAGCTAATGATCAATTGAATTTCTATTGATTTATTTATGTCAAAGTCCCATATTTTTTATTTAAAATTTATTCTTTTCAATGTTATAACTTAAAAACTTACGTTTTTACATTGTACCCTAAGAGACCGTAAAGGCGTTGCGCCAGGAGGGGTCCCCCCTCGTCACCCCCCCTCCTGCGCGGACGTCTTTTACGTCTTTACGTCTTACGGTTTTACGTCTTTTACGTCCTTAGAGGCGTGACGTAAAAACGTGTTTTTTACTACCCCTAAAGACGTAAAGACGTTGCGCAAAATGCGTGATGATGGGCCGTCCGCCCATCCCACCCCTCTGTGCGATACGTCTTAACGTCTTTACGTCTTTACGTCTTTACGTTCTTTTACGTCATTACTGTTTCACAACATCAATTTTTGTTTATTAAACATGGTGTGTAGTGGTGTGTGTGTGTGTGGTGTGTAGTGTGTTGTGGTGTGTGTGTGTGTGTTTAATTGGTTGCGACATTATAGGCAAATCAACATGAGACATTAGGATAGCTAAGTAAACATCATAGGATATTATATATATTATATATATATATATATATTATTATAATATATGATATATATATATATATATATATATACTATAATTATATATATATATATATATATATTATAATATATATATATAATATATATAATAGTATATATATGAAGATCTGAAAAAGATGGATGTAGTCGGTGTCTTAACAGTTTATATGCGTTTTCAGACTCGCTAATGAGTCTGAGACCGCACTAATGGTTTCCTCGTCCTGGAATGATGATGAATACGAAGAAGGGGTATAGAGATCCGAAAAGAATAGGAGATGAAAGGTCACTTGCGTGCCTTATCGACTACTCGTATCAAAGCATGTGTGTAGTTAGAACTCTTTATACGTAATTGCTAGATTTTTTCATTGAAAACTTGTTTCATTGTTAAAGTTTGTTTTTCAAAGAAAAAGTTGTCAAATTTTCAATAAAAGAAACAATGTTTTGCTGACCCTAAGCAGTAAAACAAATACCGCGAGCCCCCAATGGGTGCCCCTCCCCAGAGTGCTAGGCGCTTAAGTTACTGCGTTACTGTTTTACTACACTGTTTTACAGTTTTAGGTCCTAGTTATAACATTGGCAGTGAGTAGTAGTCAGTAGTAGTCAGTAGTAGTGTAGTAGTAGTAATAGTAGCAGATAGATAGATAGTAGTAGTAGTAGTATGGTAGAGTTAAGCATCACAGTGAAGGATGACAAGATAAGATTTACAGTGTCCAAAGATCCCAAAACCAGGATAGCTAATATATATAACCATAAAAACCTAACAACAGCAATAGCCACCAACAACAACAATGTCGACATCACCAACAACCAAAAACCACAACAACAACAACCACCAACCCAAACAACAACAACAACAACAACAACAACAACTCCCAACTAACAACAAAAACGATAGGTCCCCAAACATATCTTTATCCAAAAATTAACACCATTGATGGTGCAGCGAATTAAACGGTTGACATTAAAACAAACATTTCTCCAGATGAAGCGTAACCCTGACAAACGTTATTCAACTTTTATTAATTATTCTAACATAGCTTAGATTTTTCAGATTGAGATATTAATAAAGTCACTTATTTTTATGCTTTATACGGAAAACATTTTCAGTAAAAAACACGTTTTTTACTGCCCCTAAGGACTTAAAACAGTTGGGCGGCAAATAGCCCCTCATGCATGGGTCCATCCCACCACCCTCTCCTGACCCAGCTTTACTGCTTTATAGCTTACGTTACTGTCTTGTACACCCATTTCCAATGAAAAATACATCAGTAATAAAAAATAAAGATTCTTACTACCTTAGCCAGAAGCATACGTCGAACCAGAAGTAAAACGATGCTATTCGTTACATCAAACATTAAGGCTTAACGAATGGATACAGGAAGCTGTCGACTAACCATCGTACCGCGATAGTGTAGTGAGCAGCAGTAGTAGTACGTAGTAGTTCAGTAAGTAGTAGTAGTGAGTAGTAGTAGTAGTAGTCAGTGTAGTAGTAGTCAGTAGTAGTAGGCAGTGGTTCATAGTGGTCAGTGAGGATCGTAGTAGTAGTGAGTAGCAGTGGCTGTAGTAGTAGTAGTAGTGGGTGGTGGTAGTAGTTATAGTAGAAACTTTTTACTATTAAATATATCACCCCAACTGCTATTCAAATGATAACATTTTTATATTCTTACTAAGCTGATAAAGACTAAGTCACAATTTTAACATTGAATGAAAACGCCTTGCAATAAAACCACTTCGAATCACTAAAGTTAGCTTAAAACTAATCTTAATTCGTATCAGTGAATGACATCCCCGACTGCGATTGGGCCGTTAAGTCTAATCACAGTGAAGGATTGTTTGATAAGAGGTCCCAAAACATAGATAGCTGAAGAAGAAGATGAGTCATCGGAGGCTCTGGTTCATGAGCCTGAGTCGGAGCCAGACTGGAATTCTGGATCCTGAGTCGGAGCCGGACTGGAAGTCTGGCTCCAGACGCGGCTCTGAGTCGCAATATTACTACGCAGACGCTGAAATATTTTCTACTTGATGTCTATCAGGCGCGAAAAAATGGTGAATATTTTTATATATATAATATATATATATATATACTATATTATATATATAATATATATATTATACATATATATATATATATATAATTAAATATATATATATATATATATATATATATATATATAATATATATATATAATGGTATAATTATATATATTAATATATATATATATATATAATATAAGATAATATACTATATATATAAATAATATATGAATATATATAAATATAAATATATATATATATATATATATATATATATATATATTCACCAGCCCCTCTGGTAGATCTATCAGTTGTAGCCTCTGCAGAACCTCCTCAAGTGGTTTCTATCTTCGTACATTCTTCTCTCCTACACATCCACCATAGACACTTCCTCCGAAGGTTCATCGCATCTTTCCAACGGCTTTCTTCCATCTTTTCTGTGGCCAGCCCATGGGTCTATGGCGCACAGGCATCCATTACAGCATCCTTCTTGGTCCAGTTCCTTCTCCCATTCTCTTGATGTGCCATACCATCTTAGTTGATTCTCTTGTATGGATCAATAATGTTTATTGTTAACACTGCAACGCTGTGTCCAATGGTTGTACAATGAATGAGTCAAAGGAGATTTTATTCTCCATCAGAGGTATTTGAACACTGGCGAACTCCGCGTTGCCTGACGTAACCAGTAACCGACCGCTTTAACCACTAGGCCATCCACGTTGCCAAAAAAAGAACGTTCAAGCGAAGTTTTTAAAGCTCCCGGTTTTAATAGCAGTTATTGATCCATTTTCTCAGCCTATCTCTCAGGGTAACTCTCTCAACCAATCTCTGCACCCTCATTTCTGGCGCCTCCATTCTTCTCATTTGTGTTGTGTTCAGTGTCCAGCATTCCGATCTATACACTAGTAAATGGGTTTGAGGACTGATTTGTACACTTCACCATTTTTGGGATGAGTTCGGCGTGGAGACTGCGAGCGAATAAACACGCATCAACTTGCCCGAGATCCCTCCCACCATCCCAGTATTTGACATTTATCCAACTGCTGTAGTCCTCTTCTTTCTGTATTGATGTTCAGTTTGTTCTTTCTCTAGCTATTCTCATTATATCCGTCTTCTCCGTATTCATCTTCATACCTATTTCACCAATTTGGACATCCCATCTGTTCAAATTTTCTTGCAGATCCGCCCCCTCGCCTGCTATCAATGCTGCATCATCTGCGTATAATAGTGTGTGCTCATTGTCCAGCTGTCTACATATGCTCTTCAGTCCGAAATCCATGTATAATATGAATAGCAGGGGCAAGAGCACACTTCCCTGTCTTCCTCCTGAACTCACCTCAAAACCAACCTTCTTCTCTTACTTCTTTTCCCCTTATCTTATTTCTTGTATCGCTGTATGTACTTTTATTGCCTTTTAACTTTTTGTGCGGTACTTCATACTCTTCTTCGTCCAGTGCTCTCCATAGCGTTTTCGCCTATCAAATTCCTATCAAAGGCTTTTTCGAAAGTCCACATCTGCACCTTATTCCATTTTATTGTTTTGTTATCTATCCAACATTTAACTTTATATAATATATATATAATATATATATATCTATATATATATAATATACTATATATATACCAACTATCATAATATATATATATCATATATATATATATATATATATATAATACCTAATCACCGACACCAAATCCTACCCCACCCATAAATACAAACCTGCGCAACACTCAGACTCACAATAATATATCCATTCACCCATTTTTACTTCGCCCCCCTATACACAGCACTCATAATCTCCGAATAGCGCGACTCTCAGCCCCACGTCAACAATATCCATCACTTTCAGCGCCTCATCACACACACTATGCAACGCATAAAGAAACATCAACTCAGATGCGATCCACAAAGCGCGGCCACGCCCTCTACAGAAGCCGAGGCACCTTCACCAGTCCCCACAAGGCTCCGGACTCAGGATCCACACACCTCTTCAACAGTCTGCGCTCGGACTCAGGCTCCATTGAAACCAGAAGCCCGATGACTTCATCTTCTTCTTCTTCAGCTTCTATGTTTTGGGACCTCTTATCAAACAATCCTTCACTGTGGATTAGACTTAACGGCTCAATCGCACGTCGGGATGTCACTTACCAACCTTCGCACTACCTCAACACATATCCTAGTACAACTAACGTTTAATCACAGCTCTATGACTTACACTGACATCTATCGCATCCCGCTACTATGTTCCTCAGTAGACAAGAACCACCAACCAAACCCTCCCACACCGTATCCACAATACTGCATATACACAGTAATCATCATCACACACACCCCCCTCAGTCGCAACTACGACCACACCCACTCCCCGATACAACACAGAACACCCACTTATACTACTAAGACGCCTCTAAACAATAGCAACACAACTCGAGCGCGCCATCGCGCTTGCATAACAGTCTTCACCAGCATTCCAACACCACTATAACATAAGCCAACTACATATATCCACGACAGAAATACAAGCTACTAGTCAGTGACACCACAGCGCTGATTACTAATTACTATCCCACATAGTAACATAAGTCTACTACTAAACCACCCCCAATAGCACCATCCAAAGCAACTACCCTACCACCCGCTACAACTGACCTCCTAACACCAATACCAATAAAACCTGCACAACTGCAACCTCAAATAATCGCCCACCACTTCACTACCTCACCAACCAAACACCCCATCAACCCCCCACCGCGAGCCGCCCTTGCGCCCATCCACCACAACCAATAAGACACTCACATCAAAAAACCGCCATACACCAACCACAATCAAATACTACAGTCACGCCATCAACTCCAACATACCCACTCAGACCCCACTAGACCATACCATACACTACTACTACTGAACATACCTAAACAACCTACTTACCTTACACTTCACATCCACAGAATCATAACGCTACCTACACACTATCGACATAACCACCCACCGAACTGTTAGCCGAACTCCTGTAATCCACTCCTAGACCTTAAGAGCGGTACGTTGCGCGTAAGGATTCCTAACAACACTAATGTAATTTTTTTTGGAATAAATTATATAGACCATTCGAAAGAGGAAAGATTTCTGGACAATATTTGTTTGTGATCATGCAAAAAGGTGTTCTAGATTTTGCTGTAATTTACTTCCCAAACTTATCATGAGTCAGTATTGTTAACACTTTTAATCAAGCAATTTTCTAACAGTGAATTTCTGGAACTACAAAGATTTTTGCAACGGATTTCACTGAAATACTTGCCATAGGCATATGTTTTATGAAATAATAACTCACAAATAGTAGCAATATATAGAGAAAAAAAATTATTTTGATTTTTTGGCTAAATCTCAACATTTTTTTTCCCCATAAATTTTAAAAAGTTTTATGAAATATGCCAAATGTTTTTATATTTGCATGAATCATGCATCAAAATGTAGTTCAATGCATTACAAAATTGAAAAACAAAAAAAAGAAAAAAATATAATTAGTGTTGGATTTCTTCTGTTACCGCGTATACCCCGAGATCAGCCAGCCCCTCAATCGTAAAAAATCACGTTTTTTTAGTAAAACTAGTTCAAGAAGTTGAACTGTGACCAGTGCCAAACCGTTGGATAACAATCAACAATTATATAAATGAAAAAACTCGTGCAATAATCCACACTAAAGTTTTTACAACGTTGTAAAAATTTTATTCTACATCAGATGAATAGTAACAAATGTTATATGCATCAATCATTTGAATTTTTCCTTTTTTTCTTTTTTTTGGCAACTAAAAAAGAAAAATCGTAATAACTTTTTTATTATATATCCGATTAATACGAAACTTTCAGATCATGTTATAATTAGAAAGGATACACATATTGTGTTAAGATAAATTTTTTGTATACCAAACGTTTTTGCCGCTGTTCATGGGAAAACTTATAAATTTTAAAATGTTTTCCTGCGAGTAGTAGCAAAACCATTGGGCGTACAGAAAATTTATCTAAATAAAAGATGTGCATATCTTCG
>JABUQX010106159.1:5000-11002 GCA_015478945.1 Trachelipus rathkii | reverse complement strand
ACCAAAACAAACTAGTGATCTATACCTGTACAGTTTGGTAACACGTTACGATTATTGAACTTTAGACAAAGAAAGCATATCAACAAATCGTTATGATAAAGAATAGACAATAAGTAAATTGTCATTCCACACTGATCATAGAACAACCTCCAACATAGGAAGGACTGCAACCATATATAACAAATAGTACACATGAATCAACAAAAAACGAATAGTTGAGTCATAACAGTTAAAAAAACACAAAAAATTTTATAAACAAAAAGAATAAGCCGAACGTAAAAATAGATTTTCTCCAAAATTCATTGATTAGTTAACAACAATACTTACAAAAAAAATTCGAGCACAAAAAAATAACCAACCAAAATTAATTCATAAGATAGCTAAAATAGAAGAAACCTCAGATTCAGTAAAAATTACACTTGTAAAGAAAGAGTCCATAAGTAAAAAATTTAAGAACGACAATTAGTGTCATATAAATAACTTTTTTTTTTTATTTATGTCTGTTAAAATATGTTAATTATTAATTAAATATTTGAACACTAAAGCTCCTTTCGGCATTGAAATATGATCATACCTTAAGCGCCTAACTTGCAATATAATTAGATATATATATCGTTTGATTATCTGACTAACATTCCTAAGAAATAATAATACTATATATTACTAACTATACAATCTACAATACTACATACCCACTACCCTCTATACTATCCTACATAATATAATATACACTATAACTATTACTAAATCTAACATTTATAACTACTTTACCTATAAGCTATAACTATATAGTCACCATACCTATAAAATATGTTCCTATACCTAATGATATACTATAGCTAATCTTATATATAATACCTATATATATACTAATTAATATATATATCACCACCTAATATTAATAACCTTACCATAATACTATATACTATAATATATACTTATATATATTAACATACCGTATTAATATACTATTATAGTATATATACATTATTTAATATACCTATATAACAAATATATGAACATAACTATACTAAGGTAACTTCTAAGTACTACCTATTTAGTTTCACTATTATAGTATATATAATTAATATAAATACTATCGTAATATAATATATAAATATACCTTAATACCTAATAAACTATAATCACCTATCAGTCCATATAACTATCACGTATAATATACTCACAACTATATATACTATCATATAATTACATACTATAATAAATATAATATATTAAACCTATATTATTTAGGGGAAAGATCATTAAATTCCCAAGAGCTTTCGTGATATGTAGAGGATTATTACCTGGAAAATGGCGTGAACGTTTCATTAGAAATCCACGTCAGACTTTCATGGTCACGTATTGAAACTGTGACGTTCAGAAGATATGCGCTAAACATTTACGACTAATAGAGTCACAACTATAAATATACACTTATACTAATACATAATAAAAACCACTTAATAAAACTACATATAATACTATATACACTACTATACTCAACTAAACATAATACTACCTATATATACCATATATAACCTAATAATATCATATACACCTACCTACTATACAATAGCCCATACTAAATATATAAGCTATATATTAACTACACTAATACCTAAATATATAATTACTAATAATATACCTATTTATCATATATACCATATATATTCTAACTATATACTATACATATATTAAAAATATTAATTAATATAATATTATAAATATTATATATATATTTATACCTAATTATAAGAATATTACTATATATAAAATATATAATATAGTAAAATCAAATGTCCCAAATGGTTTTTTGATTTATAGAGGGGTACGAATAGATTGTTGCTAATAAATGTCCAAAACTCATTATTGGATTTATATGTAAAATTTTTGAGATACTATCCACCCCACTAAACGACCATACCCACGAGGCTAGTCCTTCACCGATTCAGGAGATACGGGGTTTCTCGACCTACTAGGGGGAATACGAGGGAGAGGCACTAATCCCCCCACTTCGGGCATAGGTCTCGGGACCCGACTTCATTTGGTTTTTTGGGTGTCAGCGGGGTTATCCTCCGACATTTCCCCTCCGGGTTAAATGAAACGTCCCCCTCCGTACCCACAATTTCGAGCTCGAAACCCTAACAAAAGCAGGTAATACATCCATATTATAGGGAGAGACTACGTTTGACTAAGGCCGTAAAGTAACCACTACTTTACTGATACAACTTTAATGCTTGTCTAAAACTTAGGCCTAAACTTTTACTTAATAGACGTTTATTAGCTGCGAAGATATTATGGCCTTTCTGTGTAGTTATATGTATTGGCATATAATAACATACATAATAACAAAATATACTATAATAACATATATATACTAATAATATACTAATAAACTACTATAATACATAATATATAATATACATACTATATATTCAACTAATAAACTATCATACATATATACTATAATATACTATATATACTATAATATAATAAACTATCAAATATTATATAAATTATAATAGTTTTAATATTACCTCAATAAGTTTGAAATTTTCTTAGCACATGCTTCAAAAAATAATATAAAATCAAACTTCCATTACTCTTCTATCAGGAACGAAAATTTTATTTCTGCGAAAAATTGATTCCATCAACTATGTAGTAAAAGTTAAATTCATGCTTCGATTGATTTAGTAAACCCATTCACATATTGAAAATAATTAAAATAGAGTATAAAACTTTACTATGTTCGTCTTTACTCGTTTAGCATTTGACCCAAAAAAAAGCCAAAACAAGCAACTTTATTCATAAAGTAATACATCTTTAAATTATTAGTCTTCAAAAGACATGTACACCTAAACAAGATAACTTAAAAATCGAAAAAATTATTTGGCATAGTTCATATTCCTTAGTCATATCAGAAGTTGTCAGCCCCTCTTCATCCCACGCAATTTTCTCATATATTGGTCAGATTCAAAATACTTACCAACAACGAGCAATATACTATAAGTAATAATACTACCACACTACTAATACCCTATATAATAATACTATATATACCCTATATATATAAACTACTAAATATATACATACTACTATACATATCTAACTAACTAATAATATATAAACTATCCCAATATACCTGTAGCCCACATACGAAGTCGTGACAGTAAAGATTACGCACAACTCCACAGTACAGCAAAAGATATGTGCGTAGCAATTTTCAAGATCTACGTACATACGAAACGAAGCTCCTTTCAAAAAATGATACATAAGGCCTAATACTATAGTATAATAATACCTAATACTATAGACTATACCCTATAAATATGATACCATACTAATACTAATAAGTATAATATACTACATAATAAAATAATAATAAATATACTAATATATATATAATATATAATGATAAATAATAATAATAATAATATATACTAACTAATATAAAATAATACATAAATAGTAATATATACATATAGATTATAGATATATATAGTTATATAATAATATAGCTAACTATACTAATATAATATACTATATATAATAACTATATAATAACATACAATATACTATTATATATACTTATTAACATAATAAATATAATATAATATATAAATAAATACTATATATATATTATATATAAAACATATAATATACCTAATTACATATATCAATATATAATATAGTTTTTGGTGAATGAATATGTTTTAGAAATACTTTTAGGTTAATCATATTTTTCCCTTAACACTTTTAATTTATATTTTCATTTGATTAAATACCGTGCATCCTACTTGATAGAAAAAAAAGATATTGGACATGATCCATATAATATATATATAATGTATACTATATATATATATAATATTTTATATGTTACCATTATACCTAAATACATAAATTATACATATACTAGTATACTACAAATAATCTAATGATCTACATCCCTAATAGCTATATATATGATCAAACTTAAATCTATGGATATAACGGAACGGGATGTCGGATCAAAAAAAATTTTACCAGGTATTAGACTCTATGATACAATAATAGATGACTTTTAAGGACGAAAATGAAATTTTTTTCTTTACCCTATGCATTCTTAGGCGAGGAAATTAGATTAGGTTACAGTCTAGTTAGGTTAGTCAGTCTAAGATTAGTTCAGTTTATGTTAGAGTGCAACGGAAATTTCATATTTCGCCCCTAACATCTATTATATGTAATCATATTCGCTACATATATGAAAATATTTTTTTGATCCGATAGCTCCGTTCCACATCCGTGATGCGAAAAAGTAACTTTATAAACCATATAAGCCCATATACACTATACACATATATATCACATAATACTACCTATATATATATATACAATATATCATACACATCTATATATAATAATATTAATATATACCGAGTCACATCATATATTAATACACTATATAATATACTATATAATATATACCAGAGCCGTAGTCAGAATTTTTTTCGGAGGACAAGGCCAGAAAATAATATTCAATTAATATATAACTAATATATATAACTTATAGGATAGGTATAATTTTAGAATACCCATAATCATCATAATGATGAAAAAAAATAACTATATATCATATATACTCATATATCTATATATATACTATAATAAATATATACTAATAATAATACCACATACCATAAACAACATAGCTACAGGGGTACGTATTTATTTGACAACCATATTAAAAATTCTCTAAGAAAAAAGTAAAGGGAGTTTAACTTTTACTATAAATTAACTTAAAATGATGAAAAAAAATATAGAAATAAAATTTTGGAAATGTTGCCTTTCTTTAAGATCAAATTCTCTCTATCTCATCAGTTTTTCTATGTCAACTATTTCGATGTATGTAGAGCAGAAGGCAGTCCAGAGAAGATCCTCTTCAACCCTACCACTAAAGATTTCTCAAGTAGCTCATTTTCAGAAAGTCTTTATGTTGAAAAAAAGCTCTCTATACAGCAAGAGTAAAGCACACGGGTCTAAATCTGCCAGTATTGTGCCAACAAGATGTAAATGTTTGGAAATCTAGGACTGCGAACTCCGTCTAATTGTGTTATTTGCAACATCTGTACTGTGATGCCATTTCAATTATTATATGATTTTATTATATTCTTGTAATTTATTTTCTTGTATCGCCAACATTTGGCTTACTATATTGTGGAGTTCCAATATCTTTTTATTACACTTCTAAACTCTCATTTCTTTCATGTTAATTGTTTTTCTTTCGACAGAGCTGGTTATGGTAGTTCATTGGAAGAAATGAAAGATTATGTTGAAGCGGAACAGACTGGAAGATACAACGGAACATGTGATGAGATTTACAAAGGCTGCCCATTTCACTTGACAGATTATTTCTATAGCGGTCTCTCAATTGTAAAGAATGGTCTAGCTGAAGTCAGTTTCAATTAGAAAATATTTATTACAGCACATTAATGTATTTTTAAAGAAATCAAACAGGGGTCATATACAGAATATTCTAAATAAGAAAAATCCAAAATTTTCAAAGCTTTCTTAATGAGTTCAGATAAACAAATATTTTTGAAAATATTTTTCCAGACCTTTATCGTGTATTGTTCCAAATGAATATTTCTTGGAAAAATTAATAAATGTTTTAAATGACTTTCATTCTTTTATATCCATTATCAAACACTTGATTTGTTTATAAACCAAATTGCAAGCTTAACAGTAGCAGTGTATAGTGCCAAATTTTTCTAAGTGTATACTTGAGATACTAGCTACATTTTTAATGTCATACGGCCCAGTTACAAGAATATGAATGTCTCAGAGCTGTATAAGGGTATTGACTTGGCCAAAACAAAGTTGTAAAAATAGATCTTCCTTTTCTATCAAGCGCAACTACTGTGAGAAAACTGGATCTCATTAGCAAATGTATCTTCCATTAAGACCACTCCGTACCTTTCAACAGAAACAAATATGAAACAACAACCACAATAAACCTT
>JABUQX010106158.1:37500-45000 GCA_015478945.1 Trachelipus rathkii | reverse complement strand
ATATATATATTAGTAGTAGTAGTAGTAGTAGTAAGTAGCTAGTAGTAGTAGTAGTAGTAGTAGTAGTAGTAGTAGTAGTAGTAGTAGTAGTAGTAGTAGTAGTAACAAGGGCTTTTCGTTCGTGTCGCCTTTTACCCCACCTGTCCTTTTTTACCCCACCCTAAAATTTGGGCAACCCAAATTTTTTGAGAACCCAAATTTTTGGCCAACCCAAATTTTTTGAGAACCCAAATTTTTGGCCAACCCTAATTTTTTGCCAACCCTAATTTTTGGCCAACCCTAATTTTTGCAACCCTTCGAAGAAGGGTTGCGCCAAACGGTTGCGCAGCAACCGTTGTACGTGTCCCACCCTAATTTTGGCCAACCCTAATTTTTGGACCAACCCTAATTTTTGGCCAACCCTAATTTTTTGGCAACCCTAATTTTTGGGAACCCTAATTTTTCGGCCAACCCTTTGGTCTTCCAGGGGTCAATTTTGGCCAACCCTAATTTTTGGCCAACCCTAATTTTTGGCCAACCCTAATTTTTCGGCAACCCTAATTTTTCGGCCAAACCTTTGGTCTTCCAGGGGGCAATTTTGAGAACCCAAATTTTTCGGTCAACCCTTTTGTATTCCAGGGGACAATTTTGGCCTTGTAGCTTTTTGACCTTGTAGCTTTTTTGCAACGCCAGGCGGTTGCGAAGCAACCGTCGTACGTACCTCCCCCTAGTTTTGGCCCCCCTTTGACCCCCCTTTAGGGGCTTAGCCCCCTCTTTTGATGTTTTGGCCTTGATATTTTGGTCTTGACCTTGATATTTCGGCCTTGATACCGTATCAAGGGCTGAAATTGACCATTCTTAAAGGTATGTGAGGGATTAAGTGTTCATAAATTGAACTCATCCAGGTACTTGCCGCCTTGCCTTTGGTAGGTAACTGTCCCTAACATGAGGTCATGTAGGTACCTGTCATGTATGGATCTGTCCTAACTTATTTCCATCCCACACTCACACCACCCCTACACACACAGCCAACACACACACACACACAGCACGCGCAGCGCACAAACACACCGCTCCGCTACACACACACACTCACAAACACACACCTACTCTTGTGATCCTCGCTTTGATGCCTCAACTTTGATGCCTCAGCTTTGATGCCTCAACTTTAATGTTTCATCTTTGATGGCTCAACTTTGATGGCTCAGCTTTAATGCTCAAGCTTGATGAACTGAACTTTGATGCCGTCATCTTTGACACCACCTATATTGATGGTTCATCTTTGATGACTCAGCATTATTATGGTGCAGTATATTTTGATGGTTCAGTACATTTTGATGGTTCCCAATCACCGTAAGGAGTATCTAGGGGTGTTCTATTAGTGTTCTATGAGTATTCTATGAGTGCCAGGTGAGTGCCAGTGGTGGCCAATGAGTGCAATGAGTGCCCAGTCAGTGCCAACTGAGTGCCACTTTTGATCTCTTTGATATGAGTATTATGTGTAAGGACCTGGTATACAAAACTGAAATGCGTACCTATGAAGATAAAGTAATAATATCTTTAAGATCAAAAGTAAGTGTAAACCTGCGAGACCGTGATATGTTTTTTTCTGAGACGATCACCATGGCAACGTAAACATATTCGTAAACGTGATGCTGAGCTGGATATACTTCATGATATCCCTACTATGTTGAAGAGGGTTATACTATCTGTGGAGAATAACCCCATGACTCGGCATGAACAAAAAGATGAAGCAGATCGAGTACTGCATTATACATGCACCCCATCCGAGATGCTCAACCACCCAGGTATGGCTTATGTATATACAAATATAATTGATCATCAATATGTAGGTAATACTAAAGCTCCTTTATTAAGAGTAGTATATTTTCCCAAAGAGAGTAAAGTTATAACATTCCCTAATGTTCATTATCTACCTCTGAATAGATCAAATTTTGACTCTGTACGACTGCATATAAAAGATGTAGAAGGAAATCCCTTCCCGTTTACATACGGTGCATTGTTGTGCAAAGTTCATATTAGAAAGAAACAGATGTTGTAACTACAGCCTTACGGAATATATATAAGAGGTGTAGTCAGTTATATTTTTTTCATTCATTAACATACTCTCACAGTGTAAAGATAGTATAAGAAAGACACTCCTGTAATAATGGACGAAGAAAGGGTATTCAGAGGATCAAAAATGCAGAGGGGTATGGCCTGGGTGGATTTTTTGCCAAGTTATGGAGAAGTGGCAAGGCTCTACTCAGCGAGAAGGTGGGGAATATATAAGGTAAAAAGGCTAATAAGAACAGGGTTTTGCATACTATTCAATGAATATTGCGGCAGGAAGATAATACCTCGTGCTCATTAAAAAGAGTATGGCCGCATGTTTCAGATGAGATGTTGGATGATGTTAAGCGTAAAATAAGACGTAAAATGTCAGGTCAAGGGCGAGGGGCCAAGAAGATTGTCATAAAGAAAAAGACTAAACGGAAAAAACCTCTAAAGAAAAAATGTATTGATGTATTTGCTATTTAATTACTAACTGTTAACTTTTATACGAGATGTGTATTACTGTATATAAGTAATGTTTTTCATGAAAATGTTCATTATACGACCAGAACTCGTACATACAAGATGCATTTTCTTCATCCTTCTAGTCCTGATTGTTGTAAGAGTGAATTGGATCTCTTCTCCATGAACCCTACACAGATTAGCGTAACCGAATCCAACTTATCAGTATTAATCCTATGCTTTCAATTACGAATACAGATGTTCCTCTAGAGTTCAATATTCCAGGCACTTCTGATCAATACCTAGACCCTTCTAATGTGTTTTTATATGTAAAAACGAAATTGACAAAACCTGATGGTACAGATCTTCCTTCGGGTGATGACCATATAGTATATACAGAATCAAATTTCCTGTATACATGTTTCACCCAGGTTGAAGTCTATCTTAACGGAACTTCACTAGGTGCGTCAGCGGCTAATTATCCTTATAGAAGCTATATAGAGCATTTGTTAAATTATTCAGACGACGCTAAACAATCTCATCTCCAATCATGCGGTTTTTATAGTTTCAAAGATGAGGCTGCACATATAGATAAAGCAACTAAAGTCATAAATAATACTTATGAATTTTACGGTCGATTAAATGGCGATATCTTCTCTCAAGAAAGACTCATTCTACCATCTGTAGATACTAGAATCCTTTTAACCCGATCAAATCCAAATTTGCTCTTAAAATAAAAAGTAAAAGCACCCGACTTTAGCTCTATCGTCCATAACTGAGTACTCAAAGGCCTGGCCCCCATTAAATGTATCTCTATGTTAGAAAAGTAAAATTATCACCATAGCGTCATTTGGAAATTGAAAAGTCGCTTTTGAATACTACAGCAAAGTATCCTATTAAGAGAGTTGAAACCAAGATATTTAATTTCACTCAAGGATTATCGAGTATCAATATCCCTAACATTGTGAACGGAAATTTACCACAGAAAGTAATAATAGGGATTGTGGAACATGAGGCCTACTCAGGGAATTATAAAAAGTCACCCTATAAATTCACACCTTTCGGACTTAGAGGTATCAGTTTACATGTGAATGGATTACCTCACGGACGTGATTATGAAATGTTATACAACGGAGACCTATCTCTCTGTACTCGACCTTTTTACGACTTAATAGCCAATACTGTATCATGTAATGATAGTGGGACAGGTTTAAATCTTGAAGAATACGCAAAGAATAGTAATTTATACGCCTATGATTTACTGCAGACCTTTCAGCTTGTAACGCCTATCATTTAAACATTTTGAGAAAGGGCACATTAGGACTAAGTCTCTCTTTTGGATCAAGTCTACAATCACCCATCACTGTAGTGGTTTATCTTGAACATCCTCAACTCATTGAAATTGACAGAGTACGCAACGTGCTTTTTTTTTGAATTAATTAAAGATGAATGTAAGTGCGAAATAAAATCGGTTTAAAAATGAGATCGGCTTTTTAGGAGTGTTGCTATAAACGAAATAAACTCTGTAAAGTTGGAGAAGGATACCTGCTTCGTATTCAATACATCGCCTCGTCACATCACCTCAACAGGCCATTGGATTTCCGTTTATAGAGCAAAAAACGATACTGTTCACATAATTGATTCTTTGAACTTAAAATTTATATTGAATAATCATTATATCATCTTATTTTTAAAATATAATAATGTAAGTTATGTAAAAACTATGTCTTACCCCATTCAACCCTTATATTCTAATTTATGTGGAATTTGGTGGGAAAAGGGTCTATTGTATTTATTTCCTTATATGCTTTTTAAATAATGTATGTTTTAATAAACTTGTAAATATATTTGATGCTAAAAATTTGTATGTCAATGATTTTATAGTTTCTAATTATGTAATAAATGCTTTAAAATGAAAAACACGATTTTACTTCCCTTAAAACTCGTATATATAAAATGTTTTTTACTAAAATTGTACGAAATTTTAGTAAAAACATTTTATGTTTATATAATAGACACACTGCGTGTGTTTTTCTTACATTACAATTTTTAATACTTTATAAATAAAAAGTATTAAAACAAAAATAAAAATAGAAATAAATATAATAATAAAAATAATAATAAATAAAAAGTATTAAAACAAAAAATAAAAAAAAAAATATAAAAGAAAACATAATGTTAATAAATATATGAGTTAAAGCAGTAAAGCATATGAGTTAAAGCAGTAAAGCAGTAAAACATATGAGTTAAAGCAGTAAAGCAGTAAAACAAAAGCCTACTAATCCCTTTGTTGCTAGGTAACACCTCTATTGATTTACTGTTTTACTGTTTTAAGGTATGTAATGTATGACATAATGTTAATAAATATATGAGTTAAAGCAGTAAAACATATGAGTTAAAGCAGTAAAGCAGTAAAACAAAAGCCTACTAATCCCTTTGTTGCTAGGTAACACCTCTATTGATTTACTGTTTTACTGTTTTAAGGTATGTAATGTATGACATAATGTTAATAAATATATGAGTTAAAGCAGTAAAACATATGAGTTAAAGCAGTAAAGCAGTAAAACAAAAGGCTACTAATCCCTTTGTTGCTAGGTAACACCTCTATTGATTTACTGTTTTACTGTTTTAAGGTCTGTAAAGTATATGTTTTTAATAAAAAATGTTTAAGTATGAAATAAAAATGAATGACTCATAGTATATTTGAAAAGAAATTCTTTGAATAGTTTACATTGATATCATATTTATCGTTCGCTCGGTAATATTGCGCCTGCGGGCGCACGCGGCGGCGGGAACGCGGAAATATTGCGCCTGCGGGCGCACGCGGCGGGGGTTTTCGCGGCGGGGTCACCTGCGGACGCGGACTCGGAAACGTTTGCGTTCACTTCCCCAAATGTGTATCTCTTTAGATATATATTCTGGCTTGCTATAAGTGTTAGAAAAAGACTAACTCATAGTAGGAAGCATCCTAGCAACTTGTAATATACACCAATCGATTTCTCATACTTATAACTGGGGTAGACACCATATTTAAGGGCTTTCTAGGCTCAGGGGAGGCTAGAAAAGGCTTGAAAAAAGTGGCACTCAGTTGGCACTATGTGGCACTCAGTTGGCACTATGTGGCACTCACTTGGCACTCATTGACACTCACTTGGCACTCATCTGGCACTCATTGGCACTCACCTGGCACTCACCTGGCACTCATAGAATACTCATAGAACACTAATATCACTAGATACTTCTTACGGTGATTGGGAAACATCAAAGCCATCAGAACATCAAAAATATACTGCACCATCAATAATGCTGAGTCATCAAAGATGGAACCATCAAAGATGAACCGCCAAAGATGACGGCATCAAAGTTCAGTCATCAAAGCTGAGGCATTAAAGCTGAGCCATCAAAGTTGAGCTATCAAAGATGAGACATTAAAGTTGAGGCATCAAAGCTGAGGCATCAAAGTTGAGGCATCAAAGCTGAGGATGACAAGAGTAGGTGTGTGTGTGTGTGTATGCGTAGCTGTGTGTTTGTGCGTGTGTGTGTGTGTGTTGTAGGGGTAGGTGTGAGTGTGGATGGAAATAAGTTAGGACAGGTCCATACAGGACAGGTACCTAGATGACCTCATGTTAGGGACAGTTACCTACCAAAGGCAAGGCGGCAGGTACCTGGATGAGTTCAATTTATGACCACTTAATCCCTCACATACCTTTAAGAATGGTCAATTTCAGCCCTTGATACGGTATCAAGGCCGAAATATCAAGGTCAAGACCAAAATATCAAGGCCAAAACATCAAAAGAGTGGGCTAAGCCCCTAAAGGGGGGTCAAAGGGGGCCAAAACTGGGGCGGGAGCTACGTACGACGGTTGCTTCGCAACCGCCTGGCGCAACCAAAGCTACAAGGTCAAAAAGCTACAAGGCCAAAATTGTCCCCTGGAATACAAAAGGGTTGACCGAAAAATTTGGGTTCTCAAAATTGCCCCCTGGAAGACCAAAGGTTTGGCCGAAAAATTAGGGTTGCCAAAAAATTAGGGTTGGCCAAAAATTAGGGTTGGCATCAAAAATTAGGGTTGGCCAAAATTAGGGTGGGACACGTACAACGGTTGCTGCGCAACCGTTTGGCGAAACCCTTCTTCGAAGGGTTGCAAAAATTAGGGTTTAGCCAAAAATTAGGGTTGCCAAAAAATTAGGGTTGGCCAAAAATTTGGGTTCTCAAAAAATTTGGGTTGGCCAAAAATTTGGGTTCTCAAAAAATTTGGGTTGCCTAAATTTTAGGGTGGGGTAAAAAAGGACAGGTGGGGTAAAAGGCGACACGAACGAAAAGCCCTTGTTACTACTACTATTATTATTATTATTATTACAGTGCCTCATCCTCTTAGACAGTTGAAAACACGATACCATAATGGACTTTTCATCACATTCTCTTGTTTTTTCCAAAAGTCTACTTTATCCAATCATTCGTACGCATCTTTCTTTGAAACTTGAGGCATCTTCTTCCAATAACTTCAGTGAGACATCTACTTTCTAATTTTGTTATCTTATGATATTTTCACATCCAGAGCTTTCTTTGACCTTCTTGTTTTATTTTATCCCTTGAAAGTTGCATAATTTCAACGTCCTTATTTGGTATTCTTTTGGCCCACGAATCTTTAGTAATCTTCTCCAGAAACAGATTTCAGTTGTCTGGTGCCCCACTTCATCTTACTTGTGTAAAGTCCATGACTCGCATTTACACAACAATGTTGACAACACAAAGCATTTATTGAATCTTAACCGTGAAAATACTGAGATACTTTTATTTACCTCCAATATTTTTACCTAATTGAATGCATTCTTGACTTTATCTACCATTCTATTATTTCTATTCTCACACATTCCATTAAATTTAGTCAGCCTTCTCAAGTAGAAAAATTGATAAACCTCTATCAGTAAGTTTCTCGCTTTCCTGACGTTTGATTAGATTAGATTATATTGTTAGTGTTGCGGCTGCTATCGAGGTCCAGATAT
>JABUQX010106158.1:25000-27500 GCA_015478945.1 Trachelipus rathkii | reverse complement strand
TTAGTTGTACAAACTGTTTTCTATTCCACAACCACTCTTTAATCCAACAATGTACCACTCCACCTATACCACATTGCAATAACTTCTTCATAAGCTTTATGTGGGGAACTTTTTCAAAAGCTTTGCTAAAGTCTAAATATATATATAATATCAATATATATATATATATAAATTATATAAATAATATATATATATATATATACTATATATATACTATATAATTATATATATGTATATAATATATATATATATATATATATATATATATTATATATATATATATATATATATATATATATATATATATAATATATATATATTATTTATATATATATCATAGATATTTAAAAGAAAATATGTAATCTCTATATATTTTTTTAAATTATATCATATATATATATAATATATTACTATATATATATTATCAATATTTTATATATATATATATATATATATATATATATATATATATATGAGTGGCCGAAGTAGGTTTTTTTTTAAAGAAAATAATCACAAAAATTAGAATAATTGAAAACAAAGAATAAAAAAAAAAAAACAGGAAAAAAATCAAATTTAAATAATAATAATAATAAATATTAATAATTATTGGAATTGGAAATGCTTTATTCAGAAGATTACAATATACATTATTAAGTTTAACATTATTAACAATATTTAGTTGTAGTAAATACAAAACTTAATGGTATACAATTTCTGAAAGGGGGCTACTAATTGCAACACGATGATGTGTCCTTTGAGCCCCAAAATAATATAAATCTGATTAAATTTAAGCAATTTGGTTTAAGGATTGAGCTTAATGTAATCCCAAAACGAATATTAATACAAATAGAATACATAATATTAGCAAAATAATAAGAATCAGTGTAATAATAATATCAATAATAATATTTATAAATATAATAGGGACAAGTTTAACAATGATGAAAATAATAATTACAGTAAATAGTACCTATAATAATAATAATAATAATAATAATAATAATATAATAATAAAATAATATAATAATAAATAATAATAATAATAATTAATAATAATAATAAAAAAAAAAATTAACAAAAAATAATAATACTAATAAAAACCAATAATAATAATAATAATAATATATAATAATATAATAATAATAATAATACTAATAATACAATAATAATAATAATAACATCTAATAATAATAATCAATTAATAATAATCAATAATAATAACAATAATATCGATGATGATCATAAGAACAATTAATGACACTAGTCATAAATTATATGAAATAATATTGAACATAATAACAATAATAATAATACTAATAAATAAATAAATAATATAATAATCATAATAATAATAATAATAATAATAATAATAATCATAATAAATAATAATAATAATAAATAATAATAATAATGAATAATAATAATTAATAATAATAATTAATAATAATAAATAATAATATTAATATTAAATATTAATATTAATAATAATAATAATATAATAAATAATAATAATAATAATAATAATATAATAAAATAATAATAATAATATAATAAATAATAATCAATAATATAATAATAATAATGATAATACTAATAATAATAATAAGTATAGATAACAATCATAATATTTTGTTATAATAATAAATCTCTTATTTTATTATAATTGAATTTCTTTATTAATAATAATTGTAAGGATAAGCATAAATATCTAATCATAATAATAATAATAATAATAATAATAATAATAATAAATAATAATAATAATAATAATAATAATAATAATAACAAAACAATAAAATATAATAATCATAATAATAATAACAATTAATAATAATAATAATAATGATAATTATAATCATAATAATTATAATAAATAAAAGCAACTACGGACAAATCAACAAAATTAATCACAATCACAATTACAATCATAATTACATCTAAAAATTACAATAAATTTAATATAATTATATTAGCTACAATCATGTTTACAACAATAGAAAAATAATATGAGTAATATAATATATAATAAGTATAATAATAATATTAATAAATAATAATAATAATAAAAATCATAATAATATTATAATATAATAATAATAAAATCAATATTAATAATAATAATAATACTATAATAATAATAATAATAATAATAATAATAATAATTAATAATAAATAATAATGATAATAATAATATAATAATAATAAATAATAATCAATCATAATAATAATAATAATAATATAAATATAATAATAATAATAATAATAATAAAATAATAATAATAATAATAATAATAATAATAATAATAATAATAATAATAATAGTAGTAACAATATTTTTACGTAGGTGTAATCCCTGGTTAGTTTTTTATTAATATTTAAATATATAATAATTTTTTTTAATTTTTTTTACATTTGAGATATGGTAGAGTTTTCGGTTTTGATATCTTGTGGCATTGAGTTGAAAAGTTTAGCTGCTTTATAGCTGACGCTTTGAGTGGCT
>JABUQX010106158.1:5000-10000 GCA_015478945.1 Trachelipus rathkii | reverse complement strand
ATTATTATTATTATTATTATTATTATTATTATTATTATTATTATTATTATTATTATTATTATTATTATTATTATTATTATTATTATTATTATTATTAATTATTATTATTATTATATTATTATTATTATTAATTATTATTAGAGAAATGAATACTTTGCTTTTTTTTAATTTATTAGAAGAATGTTTAATATAAAACTGCAACGCATTTTAAAATAAAATAAATTACTAAAAAAATCAATTGATTTAATTAATACCAAGCTTTCCTATATTTCTTATAATTTTTCACACCGCACCGCACCAGGGTAAGCGCACCACGCACTGCACCACACCGCACCGCACCAAATGACATTTTTGTCGCACCGCACAGCACCAAATGACATTTTTGTCGCACCGCACCACACCTGGTCGGCCAACCCCACTTCGGACATTTTCGTGGAATAATTTTATTTTTATTTAATTTTTTAGTTTTTAACAATTCTGTTAAAATAAATATAGTTTAAACTAATAACAAAAATAAATAAATAAATTTAATAATTTTAAAAGTTAGATAAATTAACCTGTATTGATTGACTTTTTGTTATTTAAAAATGTTTAAAAAATTGGACATTTCATTATACTATATATTTATTATTGTTTTATGTTTCCTTAAGAGCAACGATTCCCCTAGGGGCAATTCATAAAAATCATTCTTTCTTGTTATGATGGAAAAGTTTTCTTTTATTTTGTTATCGGGATTTTTGTTTTGTTCTTCTTTAAAATGTTGAAATATTTTGCTCGGGTTATACTTATGCTGCGACATTCTCATGTCGAGGGTATTCGTTGTGTATCCAATATAAGCGGCGTTACATCCACTTTTAGAACATTGAAATCGGTACACAACGTTACTACTCTCACCATCCGAAAACGTAAACGATAAGCTGATATTATATTACAAAACTGAAAATATTAGTCAGAAAAAAAGAGAAAGAAAACAAATTAAAATTAATCTTAAAAGAGCAAATTAAAGCAAAAGACGGGAAGAAGCTTTTATTAAGATCTTACTATAGGCAATTGAATCTGAGCTCGTGCTTCTCTACTCGTGAGGGGCTTTTGGATGGTGAGAGTAGTAACGTTGTGTACCGATTTCAATGTTCTGAAAGTGGATGTAACGCCGCTTATATCGGATACACAACGAATACCCTCAACAGGAGAATGTCGCAACATAAGTATAAGCCGAGGTAAAGTATTTTCAACCAATTAAGAAGAAACCTAACCAAAAATCCCGCATAAACAAAAAATAAAAGAAAACTTTTTCATTATAACAAGAAAGAATGATTTTTATGAATTGCCCCTAGGGGAATCATTGCTCTTAAGGAAACACAAACCAGTGATAAATATAAAGTATAATGAAATGTCCAATTTTTTTAAATCATTTTTTAAATAACAAAAATGAATGGCAGTGGTTAAAACTTTTTTAACTTTTAATTTCATAATTTTATTTAGTATTATTAGTATTATTACTATTATTATTTATATTTTATATTATTCATTATTATTATTATTATTTGACTATTTATTTTTATTATTATTATTATTATTATATACTATATTATTATTTATTATTATTATTATTATTATTATTATTATTTATTATTTATTATTATTATTATTATTATTATTATTATTATTATTATTATTATTATTATTATTATTATTATTATTTTTAAATGAATAGAAAGCATAAATCCTTAATGATTTTGTGATTTTCACTTCCCTTTTCGAAGAAAGCACAAGTAATTATAATTTCAGAAAGAAATTAACGAATATATATATATATATATAATATATATAATATATATATATATATATATATATATATATATATATATATATATATATATATATATATATATATATATATATATATATATATATATATATATATGGAGCCATACATTTCAATTTCTGTCCCTTGAACTAAAACTGATTAATCTTGTCTTCAAATCCAGAAACTCGTGCTTTTTCACATTTCATCCTGGAATGACAAAAAAAAAGCTCTTCGAGACTCTAAAAACATTTCTTCGTAAAAAATGCAACAATCTTTCTGGTTCTTCTACCTCACACTCTTTCTGACATTTTGCAATTTTAAAATGTCAACTCCAACTTTGCTTCTTCCTCTCTCTCTCCTCTTGTATCTTTGTCGGTAATACTGCTGTCTTAACTTCTGCTAAAGCTGAACTGTTTGCTCAAACCTTTCCTTTTATTTCACTCTAGACGGTTTCAGAGCTATTTCTTCTCTCTTCCTCCTTTCAACTGATTAAAATGCTATTTCTACACTCTCTCTGACCTTAACACTAAGAAAGCAAAGAGTGCTGAAATTGTCCCTCCAGTGGTCCTCAAAATTTGTGCTTCTGAGCTTGTATCCTGCCTGGGTAAACTGTTTCCTCACTGCCTATCAACTTCAACTCCTGTTGGAATGTGTATTCATCCAGCATGTGCTGAAGAAGCGGGACTCCAATCAACAATCCAACTATCGTCCTAGCGCTTTAACCTTTGCTCTTCCTTAAAGTTTTCAAATTTATTCTTAAGAAGATTTAGAAACATCTTAAATCATCTAATCTTATCTCTGATATCAAGTATGGCTTCCGTAAGAACCGCAAGACTGGTGATCTTCTTTCCTTTCTTTCCTACTCTTGGTCCTCTGCCCTTCCATATTTCGGTGAATCCTTTTCTGTGGCGCTAGACAAAGAGAAGTCTTTCAATAAATTCTGGTACAATGGCTAAAATTGTAGATAGTCACTATATATTCTTTAAATCTATCAATAGTTGTGTTCCTCAGAATTCTGTTCTATCCACAACTTTTTTTTCTATTTTGCACCAAAGATTATGTCTGTTACTGTGTCTCCTCTCCACTCTTAGGCTGACAACTCCACCACTTATTATTACTCCTTCCAATTTGAAAGAAGACTCATTCAATATTAAATAAATGATGCTAAGAAGGTAGCCTTGAAGAAACATACCTCTGAAATTTCTCGTACTTATTGAGAGAGAGAGAGGAGAGAGAGAGAGAGAGAGAGAGAGAGAGAGAGAGAGAGAGAGAGAGAGAGAGAGAGAGAGAGAGAGAGAGAGAGTTTTTCGTTAAAGAAAGCATGGTTGTTTTCAGTGACTCAATAACTCAGCTTCTTCATCTCTCTACTTGACATAATCTTCCAAAGAACTATAATATCTTCTTTGAAAATACAACTCAAACCTTCTTCTGTTCTTAATATTCTTGATATATTTCCTTTCTCGTGACCTTTCTTAGAATGATCAGTGATCTGTCTTGAAAGGATCAGTGATCTGTCTTGAAAGGATCAGTGATCTGTCTTGGAAGGATCAGTGATCTGTCTTGGAAGGATCAGTGATCTGTCTTGGAAGGATCAGTGATCTTACTTAGAAGGATCAGTGATCTGTCTTGAAAGGATCAGTGATCTGTCTGAAAGGATCAGTTGATCTGTCTTGAAGGCATCAGTGATCTGTCTTGGAAGGATCATGATCTGTCTTGGAAGGATCAGTGATCTTTGTCTGGAAGGATCAGTATTCTGTCTTGGAATGATTCAGTGATCTGTCTTTGGAAGGATCAGTTGATCTGTCTTGGAAGGATAGTGATCTGTCTTGGAAGGATCAGTGATCTGTCTTGGAAGGATCAGTGATCTGTCTTGGAAGGATCAGTGATCTTACTTAGAAGGATCAGTGATCTGTCTGTGTGAAAGGATCTCAGTGATCTTTCTTAGGAAGGAATCAGTGCATCTGTCTTGGAAGGATCCTTGTGATCTTTTCTTTAGAAGGATCAGTGAATCTGTCTTGAAGATTCAGTGATCTTACTCCTAGCAGGTATCAGTGATCTGTCTTGAAAGGATCAGTGATCTTTCTTAGAAGGATCAGTGATCTGTCTTGAAAGGATCAGTGATCTGTCTTGAAAGGATCAGTGATCTTTCTTAGAAGGTTCACATTATGTTATTTCTAACAAGTTTCTAGGAAATTGGGTGTTCCAAGGCTCCTTCGGAACTTCTTCTCACCACCCCAGTTGCTAGCTTTGCATAAGGTGGAGACCACTGCTGTAGAGTATGAATCAAATATCTGGGGTGGTTCCACACATATTGTTCTCCTTGATAAAGTGTAAAGGCTTGTCGACTCCTTAACTCTCCTATTCTAACCTTCTCTCTCCAATCTTTCTATGGCCGTCGAACTATTGCATCGCTCTTCTTATTCTATTGTTATTACAAATGACATTGTTTTTTGAATTTTCCAGTCATGTACCTCATTCTTTGAGAAGGGTTCATACGAGTCGTATTTCAGACAATTTCATCCATTCTCCTCTCAACTCTATGCCCCAGACTTAACTGCTATGCTCAATCTTACATGTACTCTACTGGTAAAGTCTGTAACACACACCATTTATCTCTTTTTCCAACTACCTTTGATTTGCAAAATGTCAAGCGCTTCGTATCTGAGCAAGTCCGGTTTTAATGGCCGTGTTTCCAATTTTTCAAAAATCCGATGGAATATATATATAATATATATATATATTATATTATATATATATATATATATATTATATACCTCCTAATATTTATAAAAAAAAAAAAAAATTATTTAGTCCACATATATATATTATATATATATAATATATATATATATATATATATATATATATATATATATATTTATGGGCAAAAAAAATTCTTCCATAATATTAACACAATGTTTTTTAAATCAGCAATTTAAAAATATTTTAAAAAATATAAATGATAGATTTGTGCAATTAATTTATAACATTTAAAACGTTAGGAAAAATACAGGGCTGCAGAGTCGTAAAATAAATTTTTCGACTCCGACTCCGACTCCACTTAAACAAAAAATTTCGACTCCGACTCCACTTAAACAAAGATTTTCGACTCGACTCCCGACTCCGCAGTCAAATTCGAAATTTCGACTCTGACTCAGCTTAGTGCTTACAAAGTTACAATAAAACATTTTTT
>JABUQX010106157.1:20000-34427 GCA_015478945.1 Trachelipus rathkii | reverse complement strand
CCTCTTCCTCTTCCTGCCTTGAGGATCGATGAGCACAAAGGTGTCTCCACCCGTACAAAAACTTTCTTGAGTTCACCAGCTTTTTCTTCCATCAGAAATCATTCCCATTCTTCAGACCACAGCTTTAACTATAACAATTTCGATATATTAACCCAAACAAAGTCACAAACCAACCTACATATTTTAGAAACGCTATTCATTCATAAAAATAAACCCTCCTTAAATAGTGATTCTGGTCCGTTCAAGCTGCAACTGTTTTGACGTACTCTGTCTGTGAAGCGATTTGTGACTTGCTTTCCTACTTAGATGTATTTGCTAGTAAAATATCCCTATACAATCGGTAAGTTATTGCTTTCTTGTTCCTTGAAAACACTTCTTGTTCCTGTTATTTAAATTTATTAATTTTAGTTACCCCTAGACAAATTGATTAATTAAACTTTATAACGATTATATTTGTTTATAGATTCCGCATTATATATTGGAAGCGACGTCCAAGGATTCTAAATTAAATCTAGTTTTATAAATGGTATGATGTTTAGAGTTTTGTAAATATTTTCAAGACATTGTTAAATTTGTTAAATTTGTTTTAGGATTTTGAACTTTGTAAAATTGTACATTTTCGAATTTTATTATTATTTGATATTATATCATTCAGTTACTTCAGAAAGTATATTTTTCCGAAACGTTGTTTATAATTTTTGATTAAATATATATATATATATATATATAATAATATATATATATATATATATATATATATATATATATATATTATATATATATTATATATATATATACATATATATATATATATATATAATATAAATATATAATATATAGTATATATATATATATTATTAGATATAATATATATAATATTATATATATAGTATATATATATATAATATATATAATATACTATATATATATATCATTATCATCCACTTCTCTCCTCAAGACAGGGGGTAAGGTGCGTAACATTCACCGGAAACAGAAAAAAGTAGTAGAAGAATGTCCCGCAATCGAAAAAGAAAACCAGCCATACTCCCCTTTATACCTTTTAGTGAGAAACTCGTAGCAGTCAGAAAATTCACCCTAGAGCTTCACGAGACCAACAATGTAAGGATCATCCCTTGCTCCAGGTGGGCCACAACCATTCCCTATCACAAAACCCCGCCATCACTCCTATATCACCTTATCTTCTCGCCTTCACTCACTCACATTCCTGCTCCTCCAGAGGCATTCCTTTACTGACTCAATCCACTTTTTCTTCGGTCTCCCAGCCGGTCAATTCTCAGCACACTCACCACTATATACGTCCGATAACAAAAACCGATTATCATCCATCCTTTCCCCAATGGACCAAACTATCTCAACGTACTTTCATTTATTCTCTCATTTACCTCTTTTTCACACCACACAACTCTCTAATACGTTCATTCCTCATTTATATATTCTTCACACCTAACACTCCCCTAAGATTGTCCATCTGAACACATTGTACTTTAGATCTATACCTGTTATTCCAGACCATAGTCTCACTACTATATATCAACAGCATGCCCTCATGGTAACACCCTAGCCGCTCATCAAAGACTTAGTTCCAGTACATCCACCAGATTTAATTGCACCACCCACCTTCCTACCCATTCACAACTTTCCTGCTACACTCTGCAACATCATTCCTTTTTAATCCAACATTATCCTTAAAATATTTAAAACTCAGACACTTGTTCCAGTGCACACCATCTAACATAACTTCACTTGAGAACTGTCCTCATTCACAACCATAACCTTACTCTAATTCTTACGTTACTTACTTACTATTATATATATATATATATATATATATATTAATATATATTATATTATATATATATATATTAGATATAATATATATATATATATAATAGTAATATAATATATATATATTATATATTAATATATATATATATAATATATATATATATATATATAATATATATATATATATATATTATTATATATATATATATAATAATATATATTATATATATATATATATATATAACATAATATATTATTAATATATATATATATATATATATATATATAATATATATTAATATATATATATATATATATATTATATATATATATACTATATATATATATATATATTATAATATACATATATATATAATTAATAAATAATAATAATAATTAATAAAGAATATATAATAATATAATAATAATAATAAAATAATAATAATAATAATAATAATAATAATAATAATTAATAATAATAATAAACTGTTATTAATTAAAACCCTAACCTAATATATACACACTTCTACAGAGGCCTCTTTACATTCACACAACATACCGGTAAAAGCAAAATAATAAGTAATAATAATAATTAATTAATAATTAATAATAATAAAATTAATAATTAATTAATAATAATTAAAATAATAATAATAATAATAATAATAATAATAAACTTTCACGCCTTGCCCATGCACTATACTTCTCAAACTTTTAACCTTACATTCATACTTTTGCCTGTACTCCGTATCTCAATTCCATCGTAACTTTACTTCCTATTCCTCCACAACTCGGCAATCCAGTAACTAGCTATAAATATTTACAAAATAGGACACGACTTGGCACAAACCAGTGGTAACTTAATCATAAAATAGTAACGTAATACTTCAAAAACACAATTCCTTAACTCAACCCTATAACCGTCTCCAATAACCTAAAATAGTAACGTAACACTTCAATAACACAATTCCTTAACTCAACCCTATAACCGTCTCCAAAAACCTAAAATAGTAACGTAACACTTCAATAACACAATTCCTTAACTCAACCCTATAACCGTCTCCAATAACCTAATTTAAAATATATCTCGGCCTGTCTTTTTACATTTTCCTTCTCAACTCCTCAATCCTGATTTTAACGTTAGTTCCTGCTTTTAATTCGCATTATTCACTTTCTGACCGGTTTTCATAAATATAGTAACAAAATAGCCAAAATCTTCCAATTTTAGTTTAAACTTTCCAAAATAAAAGATAACTTACCCAACTTTGGGGAATTGATGATCTTAAACTTTTACTTCCACTAAACTCAAATCCAGTGAGTTTCACGAAACAATTACTCGAAAATCACTTCGACTTTTTACTTTTTTTTGAAGACGCTCAAGACAATTCCAGTTTCACACACCAGTTTCTATAACTTTCCACTATCCTTGCTAAACGAGAAATGAGCATTTTCTAGGTCTGCGTACGCCGTTCTTACTTAGTTGGTATATTCAATATCGATATCACTCCGCCATATAACTCCCCCTCCAAGATTGTGCAACAATCTTAAAAAGAAAAAAAAAATTTAGCGCCAACCTTCTACCTTACTCCATCCTTCCGGTTGATGCTCTCCTTCGTGCTTCGGTCCTTTTCTCATATTCTATAACCCTCCTCATTACGTTTGGCTGTTCCGGTACCGATCCTCTCGACCTTGTAAACGGTGCCCTGCACAGATCCTCTGGTTCTGATGCCCTCCGTTCCTGTTGTCTAGCACTGGTACCAATCATCATAGCGTCCGGGACTTCACCTACTTCCATAAGCTCTTCATAAATCGATCTTGGCCTATATTCTGAACCCTCGGGGCTAGTCACCTCGATATTGACTTCTTCTACTTCCTCCACCTGATCTTCCTCGTGTGTCTCAAAATCTGTATCTTGGTTCTCAGTAGGTACCATCTCCAGGTTTTCAATTGGACCTACTATCTCATCTAAATCTGAATCCGTTTCCTCCTTACTCTCGTCGCTGACTCCTACTCCGAACGTATAACTGTCTTTTGGGAACCCTATTGATTTCTCAAATGCTTCAATGTCAAATGCGCTCTCCTGGTCATTATCTACTCCTACCTCGTCGAACCAATCAAGGTGTTCACTTGTCTCCACCGGTGACAGTATCATGCTGACACTCTCCGTTTGGGTGCCCTTATTTTCTCCAACCTGGTCCTCTGTCTGCACCGACACGCTTCTTTTACCAGTTACCCCCTGTAATGCCATCTGTTTTAACAATCTCCATGCTTCCTTGATTTTTGCTCCTTGTTTCTTCGGTGTTTGTGCCTCCTGTGTTACTTGTCCAACCCATGGTACATGGACTATACCTTCTTCACGTACCTGTTCCATCCTTTCTATTTCTCCTTGGTACTCCTTTTCCTCCGGTTCCACCTCCTCACACTGGAAATACTGTCTAAGGTATTCCGGGGGATCCGCCCACACCTTTAAATGCGAGTAATGTACCCTAGCTACCTTTGTTTTTCCTTGTATGTCATACGACATTCCTCCGGATATGACCTTGGTGATTACAAATGGACCTTCATATTTCTTGCCTAACTTTTTGTCTAAACTCCTATCAACCGTGACAACCTTCCTTTTAACCCTTACACCCACCGCATACGGTAACCAGTTAGGGTGTCCTTCCCGCCATTTCTCCTGTTGACTCCTTGGGATTGGTATCACCCTTCCTTTTTCATGCCTTTCCACCATTAGTTTTTCCTCTGGAGACATTCCCAACTCCGTATGCTTCGTACCATTGTAAACTAACACTGCCCTTGTCAATGAAGTATCCCAATCGGCACCTTCTTCCATGATGTTCCTTAAGAACTCGGCAAAAGTTCTATTGGCGCGTTCCACAGCCCCGTTACTTGCTGGCTTGTAAGGACTGCTGTAGATGTGTCCAATACCGTAATTCCGCAACATTTCCTCGAACCTGCCACTCCTAAACTCTACTCCGTTATCCGTTAGTACCTTGTAGGGTAACCTCACAAAAGCCGGTAACATTTCGCACTCGAAAGCGTCAACCACACTCTTTGCCGATTTATCCCTTAGGGGCTTCACCATAGCCCACTTACTGCAATGATCTATTGCCACCAGACATGCCACATTCCCTTTCCTTGTTTTCGGCATCGCCATTACATCTACTGCCACCAGCTCAAAGGGGTTCTTGACCTCTATTTTCCAGATTGGCGGAAATATCACCTGGTGGTCAATCTTATACAATTGACACTTTGGGCACGTCCGACATACCTCCTGTACCACCGATGAAATCCTTGGATGCCATACGTGCCTGGACACCAGGTCCAACAATTTGTCCCTTCCAATATGTGCCATGTTCCGGTGTGTTATGACACATACACTCACCACCTGTTTAAATCCAATAACTGCACTAGCCTGTCCTGGTCCCATCTTCTTTACTAAGATTGACCTGTTTATCAAGAAGTCATTCCGGTACCTAAAAAATTCCTTGAATAGTGTATCTTTTTTTGTTAGTGTCTGTTTCTTCTGCACCTTTTCCTTCAACCTCCTTACCACCTCTGACCTTTCCTGAAGATCAATAATGTCCTGTGCCGACAGTACATTACCCTCTTTTTCACCTTGAATTGTTACATTATATGCGTTCACCGTTGCAAGAAATGAATCGCTCACATCATCTGCGTCATCTCCATGACACACTATTCCCTCACCAAAGTCCAATGCCGCTTCTACCTCCACCAGGTAATTCATCCCTAACAACATACATGCTGGAATAAACCCGTCCGGTATCACCACCAATGGAAACAACACCCTTCTGTAGCGAGTGCTAATTTCCACTTCCACAGCCTGATTACATTTCACAATGTCCTGAGCCACTCCGTTTAGTACCAAATCTACTTCCCAACTCCTTAAGATATGTCCAAAATTGTTTAAATCGTCAACCACACTCTTCTGGATCAGGCTAATTACAGCTCCCGTGTCTAAAAATGCGCACTTGCGCACTTCACCAATACAAACTTCTTGCCAAGTTACTCCTCTCAATATATGATTGCAACTTAACCGGGACTCATGCTTTCTTTCCTTCATCATTAAGTTAATTCCTAGTTCTTCATTTGTACGGTCGATCTCTGACTCCTCTGACTCCTCTTCTTCCTGCTGTGATTCCTCCTGGGTTGGACGCTCGTCCACCATAGCGTTTTCCGTACACCTGTTGAACGTACCATCATCCCTCAAAGGGTTAAAGTGCGTTCCACCCCTCACCTGTATGTGAACGTTTTTCAAGTCGTTTTCCTCTCTCACCCTGGGTCCAATATACTTTACAGAACAGCACGTACCATGGTGCAACCAGACTATTACCCTAAACAAGTCACTTGCCACCAGCAATACCTCCGGTATTGGTTCTCTACCAGGTAATCGTAATGCCTTTAAATACTTCAGCATCTTCTGTTGTCTGTCTATTCCATATAATTTCTGATTGTCTCTTAAAGTGGTTGCTAAGTTGTCTCTTAAAGCCTTGTGATCCCTTTCCAGGTTCCTAACCTGAGCATTCTCCAAAACGACTTGCAAGCTGACAAACAGTGCGTCTGCTCCACCGGGGACCTCCTTTACTATGATTAACCCTTTTGGCAAAACATCCAGATCTACCGGTGCTTCACCCTGATCATCCCTCCTGTTACACCTGGACCATGCATCTGCGAAGATGTTCTCTTTCCCCGGGTAGTATTGTATCTCAAAACTGTATTCACTCAAGTCGTCCAACACTCGTGCTAGCTTACTGTCAACTAACTTCATCTTGTGCAGGTAAACCAATGGCCGATGGTCCGTAAATAAAGTAAACTCCTTGCCCAGTAGAAACGGCCTGAAACTTTTAATACCCCACCTTATCGCCAGGGACTCCCGTTCAATGGTTGACGCATTCCTCTCACACGCATTGAAAGAGTGTGAATTAAAGGCTATAACCCTCCTTTCATCACCTTGTTTTTGGCAAAGACCAGCTCCCATACCAGAACCACTGGCATCCACAAACAATTCCAGCTTGTTCGCTCCTTCCGAAAAGTCAGGGAACGCCAGTTCTACCGATTCCTTCATTCCCTCTTTTAATCCTGTAAATGCCTTCACTCTTTCCTCCGTCCACTCAATCACATCTTTTCGTCTGCCTCCCGTTAGTGCATTAAGGGGTGCTGCCACCTCCGAACAGTTCTTTATAAATTTCCTCTGAAAGTTTATCATGCCCAGATACCTTCTTAACTCTCCAACAGTGTTTGGCCTCTCCAGTTTATCAACCTGTTCTACAAACTCCGGAAGCTTCCTGATCCCCGTTCTACTGATTATATGTCCAAGAAACTTTACCTCTTTTTGCACCCAACTACATTTCCCAACTTTGATCTTTACGTTGGCCTCACAAAACCGTTGTAGTACTTTGTCTATCAGCAGCAAGTGCTCCTCGAAACTTTTTGACATTAATAACACATCATCCAAGTACACCACCACCTTATCTTTACTAAATCCCGTCATTATCCTTTGCATTTCTCGCTGAAACGCTGCTGGACCGTTCTTTAAGCCAAAGCTTAATCTTTTGAACCGGTACTGTCCGCTCACCGTGGAGAAAGCCGTGAAGTCTCTACTATCCTCTGCCAGGTTCATTTGATAGTAGCCCTTAACCAGATCCATGCTAGTAAAGTACTTAACCCCGTGACATGCGTAAATAGTTTCCTGAATATTCGCCATTGGAAATTTATCTGCCTCCGTAACCTGATTTAACCTTCTATAGTCCACACATAGCCTCAGTGTACCATCCTTTTTACGGATCGGCACCACCGGTGAACTCCATTCCGCTGCGCAAGGCTCAGCTATGTCTTTCATACATAACTCCTCCACCTGCTGTTCAATCTCCTGATTGGTTTTCTGATCAAATCTCCTCGCCCGCTGGTAAATTGGTGTGTAATCATGCAATCTAATCTTATATGGGGTCATCGCAGTTTGACTAACGTCCGCATCACTCCTGCTAAAAGCCATTTTGTTTTTCCACAACACCTCCAAAACCTGTTCGATCTGTCCTGAATGTAACTCCTCCATGAATTTAATTTCGTCTTTCAACTTTTCCTTCGTCCATTCTTGTTCATCTCCTCGTTCTATCACTTCCCGTACCGTTGTATTTACTGTACATGTTGTGACCCCATACTTCCTTAATTTATCCTCATCTACTAGCAAATGTGCTATTCCTATTTGTTCACCTGTGTTTAACTTTAAGGATCCCGGTATTAATTTCTTTAACAGTACCGTACCTTCCTCCTCATTCCATTTCACCAAACCGGGTAAAACCTTAAATCGGTGGTTATATCCCTTTTTGCAATCTTCTCTACCTTCTACCAATAGCTCCTCCGGTTTTGTACGGTACTGCCCTTCATTACTCCTTGGTTTGACCTGTTTCGACTTCCATTTTACTTTAACCGGTACCCAGTTATTCTTATCAATCACAATTGTCTCCGTTGTATGTACCGGAATCCTTGTTACCGTTCTTATACAGTTTTCAGTTCCACCCATTACGTATACTTGTTCTCGTACACCATTATCACCATAACGTCTAATTGATCCATCCCTAATGTCAAACTTTATGCTATTTCCCACCAGGAAAGGCATACCTAACATTACTCCTTCCTTTAAGTCCTCAAGAACCAAAAATTCCAATTGTCCGTACTTAATGCCATCAATAGTGACCTCCAAGATCACTGTTTGATGAGACTCTACACTCTGTTGAGGATCACCCAGACCTCTCAATCTCATTTCCTTGCTTATTACCGTCGGATTCGGAATCTTCCCGAGCTCCTTTTTCCCTATCAAACAGTATTGGGATCCCGAATCTACCGCTGCTAACATTTCCACACCATCCAATTTTACGTTAAACTTTATCAGAGATGCAATCTTCACACTGTCAACACCCATCATTCCTGTATCACCCGTTGTATTGTAAACTCCGGACATTATTTCCATAACCTCCTTTTTCTGTCTCCTTTGTATACGTTGGGGCAATGACCCAATCACCCTTCCACCTTGACCTGTAACAAACTCCTCTGCCTCCGGATTCATTATCCACCTGTCCTGAATAACCGGGGCCTCCTGTTTATTTATCCCTGTTGTGGCTGGCTCCGACACGTCCCGGCTGATGGCGGAGCAAGTTCGTTTCCCGAAACCATTGGTTTTAAGTTCTTTTTTAACTCCTCTATCTGTTCTTTTAACGGACAAGAGTCACGCCAGTGCCCGACTCCATCACACAAGAAACATTTTCTTTCCACTACTCTCTGAGTCTCTTGTCCCTGTTCGTTGTTTTCACTCCTACGTTGGAATCCTTGTCCTCTTCTTATTGGACAATCCATCAGTCTATGTTCACCGCTCCCACAAGCCAAGCACCATCCATTAAACCGCCAGCAGTCACGTTTCATGTGCCCAACCCTGTCACAATGATGGCACCTTAACCCTGGTCCACTATTCGGTCCACCAGACCTTCTATCATACTCCCTTGGTCCACTACTACGTTGTGGTGCCGGTTGTCCATACCGCACCCTGTCTGCATACGTCCTTTTTTCTTCTCCTTGAGGGATGGCCGCCCATATCGGAATTGTATCAGCCTCCGGTTCCGTGTTTTCATCCAGTTCGTCCTCGTCACGAGCCCAGTTCACCATATCTTTCCATCTCACCTTCACACTTTCCTTTTCGCCTCCCATCCGTAACTTAAATCGTCTTGCTATTTTCTTGGGCAGGCATCTTATAAATTGCTTTTTCAGTGTCTCTTTATCTCTTTGTTCTTCGTCAGTTGCAGCCTCATAGGTTGTCTGCATCCGTAATGCAAATTCAGCGATTTTCTCCTTCCTCTTCATCTCCATTCTCCAGAACTCCTTCTGGAGATCCATGACCTCACTATCCTTTCCCTCCTTGCACCAGTTCCTCAACCTTGTAACCACCGTGACATATTTCACCTTAGCCCTGTACATGCTGAAATACATCCTTAATGCTCCACCTTCCAAAAAGTTCCTTAATTCTACCACCCATCTGTTTTTGTCACTTCCGAGCTGCTCCTTCGCATAGCGCTCGAAGTCTTCAATGAAGGCATCGAACGTTTGGACCTTTTCTTCACCGTATTTCAATGGTTTCACCGCCTTAATATTTGCCCTGCTGTAAGTCCTCATCACTTCTAGCAGTTCACCTGCCAAAATAATGAGAACCCTGTTTACAGCCAAGTTTGGCTCCATTCCTGATTTCTCTAGTTCCACTAGCCTTTTCAACCATAACTGTCCTCCTTTATCTACTTCGCATTCAACCTCCGACTCCACTTCTGTTACCGTGCTCTCATCACACGTATACTTCCTTACTGGTTGTTTTTTCCTCCTATCTTTCCTCTTCCTCCTTCTTGTATCGTCACCTTCGTTATCCACTTCAGCCCCCCTGTCAAAAATTTCATCTTCTGTTTCGTCATTAAGCTCATCTCTATATTGTAGTGCATATTGTACCCTTTGTTTACTTTTAACCGAATCTTTTTTTCTCACTGATAGATTCGTATTCACTTTATCGTCCTTCCCTTTTTCCAGTTCTATCACCGGGTTCTCACCTTTTGGTACCTCCAAGACCTGCAAACAGCCCCTCATTATTGCCGCTACCTTCTCTCTATCTACATTCTTCGACTCCTCTATCAAGGCCACCTGGAGTCCTTCCAGATATTCCATAACCTTGGAACCTCCACAAGCCTCATCTTTCTTACCCTCTTCTTCAGTCCCCATCATGAATCACCAGGACTATCACCAGGACGTATAAAAAAAATACACTAACCTATATAAATAACAAAAAAATATCACCCTGTGTGTGTGTGTGCACGACGCACGCAAGTGTTTTTCCCACACCCAAGTATCCTTTTCAGGCAAAAAAAAAAAAATTTTATCAAAAAAAAAAAATTAGTATCGAATCACCCTGCCTCAACCTGTGACCCAATCAGAGACTGCTCAAAACGGCCACCAAAAATATGTTGCCGGACACACTAATCAGTCTGAGCCACCATACACGCGGGAGGTCTACAAAGGTTCTGCAGTCTCCAACTAGGGTCCAGGAATAAGACAAACGGGTTTTTAATCATATATTTACAGTGCATAAACAAGATAATAGTAATATAAATCGATCAGTATCCCACAAAATAAGATCCTACCAGGCTAGCCACTAACTCCCACTAGAAATCACTAAGCTAAGTAAATTAAATAATATATTATAAATCCCTAAAATATCAATAAATAAAATAACTCCAGTACGATATCAGTAAATGTTCACGAATATCAAAGCATAAATCAATTAGAAACATAAATAGTAATATCTGTGACGATCAGGGTCACTATACAACCGGACAAACTGTCTGACCAGGGTAACTAGAACTCCGTATTGAAATATTAACAACACCGTGAATTTATTATAAGTAACAGGGGCACTAAGTCATTACACCCTCTCAACTGGGTCACTTGATTACAGTTACAAATGTTAAGGGAACTTTAATGTCTCAGGGAAAATAAATAGTAAATAGACTTCCCTTTAGTTCCTGTGAAGGTGGGGAGTACACTCAGGCACCCTCCCAATCCAGGTGAAGGTGGGGAGTACACTCAGGTACCCTCCCAATCCAGGTGAAGGTGGGGAGTACACTCAGGTACCCTCCCAATCCAGGTGAAGGTGGGGAGTACACTCAGGTACCCTCCCAATCCGGGTGAAGGTGGGGAGTACACTCAGGTACCCTCCCAATCCAGGTGAAAGCGATCCAAAATGGTCCGAATTAGAACCACTCTCCAGATAAAAGCCCAGTATAAATCCTTCAGGTTGATGCCAAGTTTCCGTTAAAACCCGATATAAATCCTTCCGGGTTGGGGCAGGTTTCAATTAAATAAATCCTTCCGGCCTGTTGGGTCAGTTCCAGTAAATAAATCCTCGGTTGGGGGTTCAGTTTCAGTTAAATAAATCTTCCGCGCGTTGGGTCAGGGTTCCAGTTAATTAAATCCCCTTCCGGTTGGGGCCATCAGTTTCAGCAAAACCCCAATATAAAATTCCATCCGGGTTGGGCCCAGGTTCAGCAAAAACCATATAAATCCGTCCAGGGTTTGGGGCCAGGTTCGCAAAACCCAAATAAATCCGTCCGGGTTGGGGCCAGGTTTCAGCAAAAACCCAATATAAATCCGTCCGGGTTGGGGCCAGGTCAATTAAATAAATCCTTCCGGGTTGGGGTCAGGCTTCAGCCAAATAAATCCCAGTATTTGGTTCCCGGTTTGGTTCCCTTGAAAGAAAACCCTCCATCAGATATATTTACATAAGTGCAAGTAATTTAATAATAATAATAATAATAATAATAATAATGATAATAATAATAATAATAATAAAATAATAATTATAATAATAATAATAATAATTATAATAATAATAATAATTAATAATAATAATAATAATAATAATAATAATAATAATAATAATAGTAATAATAATAATAATAATATAATAATAATAATAATAATAATAATAATAATAATAATAATAATAATAATAATAATAAAATACCCACCACCGTTAAACGACGTAAACAGTAATAATAATAATAATAATAATAATAATTAATAATAATGATAATAATAAATAATTAATAATTAATAAAATAATAATAATAATAATAATAATAATAATAATATAAGAATAATAATAATACTGTTATTAATTAAAACCCTAACCTAATATATACACACTTTTTGCGGCGCCTCACTTTTTTAACATTTTTTTCCCCCCCCCCAAAAAAAACACAACATACCGTTAAAAGCAAATAATAATGCCCAAAAATAATTTTGGCATAATAATAATAATAATAATAATAATAATTAATAATAATAAAATAATAGATAATAATAATAATAATAATATAATTAAAAAATTTTGGTTGTGCCTAACCTAATATATACACACTTCTACAGAGGCCTCTTTACATTCACACAACATACTTGCATTAGCAAAAAATAATAATAATAATAATAATAATAATAATAATAATAATAATAATAATCCTGGCCCCCATTTTATTAATGAATAATAATAATAATAATAAACTGTTATTAATTAAAACCCTAACCTAATATATACACACTTCTACAGAGGCCTCTTTACATTCACACAACATACCGGTAAAAGCAAAATAATAATAATAATAATAATAATAATAATAATAATAAATAATAAATAATAATAATAATAATAATAATAATAATAATAATAATAATAAAATAATAATAATAATGATAATAATAATAATAATATAATAATAATAATAATAATAATAATAATAATAATAATAATAATAATATAATATAATAATAAACTTTCACGCCTTGCCCATACACTATACTTCTCAAACTTTTAATCCTACATTCATACTTTTGCCTGTACTCCGTATCTCAATTCCATCGTAACTTTACTTCCTATTCCTCCACAAACTCGGCAATCCAGTAACTAGCTATAAATATTTACAAAATAGGACACGACTTGGCACAAACCAGTGGTAACTTAATCATAAAATAGTAACGTAATACTTCAAAAACACAATTCCTTAACTCAACCCTATAACCGTCTCCAATAACCTAAAATAGTAACGTAACACTTCAATAACACAATTCCTTAACTCAACCCTATAACCGTCTCCAATAACCTAAAATAGTAACGTAACACTTCAATAACACAATTCCTTAACTCAACCCTATAACCGTCTCCAATAACCTAATTTAAAATATATCTCGGCCTGTCTTTTTACATTTTCCTTCTCAACTCCTCAATCCTGATTTTAACGTTAGTTCCTGCTTTTAATTCGCATTATTCACTTTCTGACCGGTTTTCATAAATATAGTAACAAAATAGCCAAAATCTTCCAATTTTAGTTTAAACTTTCCAAAATAAAAGATAACTTACCCAGCTTTGGGGAATTGATGATCTTAAACTTTTACTTCCACTAAACTCAAATCCAGTGAGTTTCACGAAACAATTACTCGAAAATCACTTCGACTTTTTACTTTTTTTTGAAGACGCTCAAGACAATTCCAGTTTCACACACCCAGTTTCTATAACTTGTCCACTATCCTTGCTAAAACGAGAAATTGAGCATTTTCTAGTTGCGTACGCCGTTCGTTACTTAGTTGTATCTTCATAGCGAAATTCACTCCAGCCATAATAATATATATTATATATTATATATATAATAGTTATAATAATCTATAATATACTAAATATATATACAGTATATATAATAATATATTATATATAATTATATATATATATATACTATATATATATATATTATATATACTATACCGTATATAATATATATATTTATAAATATATATTTATATATATATATATTATATTATATAATATATATAATATAATATATATAATATATATTATATAATATATATATATAATATATATACATATATTATCTATATATATATATATATATATATATATATATATATATAATTAATATATTATATATATATATATAATATATATAGTATATATATATACATATATATATATATATATATAGTATATATATATAGTATATATATATA
>JABUQX010106157.1:0-7500 GCA_015478945.1 Trachelipus rathkii | reverse complement strand
TTTCGGAACCGTAATTAATAATTAGACTAGTTTATATCATTTTTATATGCTATAACATTATTATTATTTGTTATTATATTATTATTATTATTATTATTATTATTATTATTATTATTATTATTGATTGATTATTAATTATTATTATTAATTAGTTTTATTTATTGATTGATGATTATTATTATTGTTATTATTATTAGTGACTATTTATGAAGTGCTGTTAAATAATACGGGAAAAGTTACCCTAGGATTACTTCGATTGTGTTTTTATTTATTATGTGTTTATTAGTAGGTATATTTTAATAGAGGTCATTTTAGCTTAATTGTTAATATTGTATAGATTATTGGGAATTGGAGTGTAGGTTTTAACCTTTTATATTTTTATTTTATATTACCATTTTGACCTTTTTTATTATTGTGGGTATATTTGGTGAGCGGGGTGGTGGCCTTAGGTGTTGGGAAGTGCCTAGGGTGGGGGGTCCCACAAAGCGTGCAGCCTGAGTGAGTATATATATAGAAGAAGGGAAAAGATGGGGAGGAGAGAGGTAATTAAGGTGGGATGTATGAACGTGAGAGGGGTAAACGAGGATTTGAAGAGGGAGGAAGTGGGGTTAATGTTTGAAAAAAAAAGGTTGGATGTGCTAGGGGGGTAACAGAAACTAAGCTGAAGGGAAAGAGGGAGTTGGACTTTGGAAAATACAAGGGTATGATATCAGGGGTGAACGAGAGAGTGAGGGCGAGGGAAGGGGTGGGAATAGTTATGAGGAAAGAGGTGTGGGATAAGGGTAGGTTGTGCAGCCAGGTGAGTTCGAGGATAATGTGGGTAAAAGTGAAATTCAGGGGGGAAATGTGGGTTTTTATATGCGCATATGCACCAGTGAATGGAGCGAGGGAGGAGGAGAGAGAAAGGTTTTGGAGTGAGTTGAATGAGTGTTGGGAAAGTTTCGGGGTAAATGATAAAATTTGTCTATTGGGAGATTTGAATGCAGGAGTGGGAAGGGAGGGGGTGGGAAGAATAATAGGACCATTTGGGGTAGGGGAGAGGAATGTTAATGGAGAAAGTCTGTTAGAGTTGTGTGATGAAAGGAGAATGATAGTGGGGAATACTTGGTTCAAAAAAAGTGAAAATCATAAGTATACATGGAAGAGTGAGATAACGGGGGGGAGGGCGGTACTGGATTATGTGTGTGTGTAAATGGGAAGGATAGAGGCAGATTACTAGATGTAAATGTATTTAGAGGGGCGGGAAGGGGGATATCGGATCACTATTTGGGGTTGGTAGGATAAGGGGGGGGGGAGAGGTGACGGTAAGGGAAAGGGGAGAAAAGAGGAGAGTAGAAGTGATAAAGGTGGAAAAATTGGAGGAGAGAGTATGTAAGAGGGAGTTCAAGGAAGAGGTATGGAGGATAGATTGGAGAGACGTGAGCAGGGACGGATTGGGGAGGTTGGGAGGGGAGTGGATGAGAATTTAAACGAGGCAAAGTTGTGGAAGCGGCTAGAAGGGTAATGTGGAGTAAAAAGGGGTGGGTTGCAAGCAGAACGGAAGGGAGGGCGAATGGTGGAGTGAGGAGGTGAAGGAGGTGGTGAACAGGAAAAAGGAGGCTTATGTGTGAAATGGTTGGGAAGTAGGAGAGAGGGAAGCTGGGAGGAATATAGAGGGGTTAGAGTGGAAGCAAAGAGGGAGGTCGGTGGAGAGGGCGAAGAGAAGAGCAAAAGATGAATGGTGTAGAAAAGTGACGGAAAATTTTGAAATCGGGGAGCAAGATGTTCTGGAAAGAAGTAAATACAAAAAAAGGTAGAAAGAGGGAGGGATTGGGAGACAAGATAAAGGGAGGAGATGGGGAGTGGAAAGGAGGGGAGGAGATAGGGTGAGGAAGAGGTGGGGGAGTATTTTAGTGGATTATTGAATGAAGGTGGGTGGGGGAGGGGAAGAAGATGTGCAAGAGGTGAGGATGGGGAGTGGAAAATTTGGGGAGGGAGGGAGAGGATGAAAATACAAATGGAGGAAATTTTTAGGGCCTTGAATAAAGGAAAAAAAGGGACAGTCCGCAGTCTGGATGGGTGTGAGAATGGAAATGTTATCAGAAGGGAGGTATAGGGGTGGAAGAATGGCTGTAAAGGTTATATAATATATGTTGGAGGAAGTGGTGAGGTACCAGGAATTGGGAGGATGGTTGTTTGGTTCCCCTGTAAAAGGGGAAAGGGGATAGGATGGAAAGTGGGAATTATAGAGGTATATGCCTTTTAAGTGTGGTAGGGAAGGTGTACGGAAGAATACTGATTGAGAGTTTGGGGGAGAAAAGGGAGTTTTTGGGAAAGAAAAAAAAGGGGGTTTTTTTTAACGGAAGGGAGAATGGGGGAAGAACAAAGAGGATTTTAGGGAGGAAAGAGGGTGTGTGGACCAAGTGTTTACATTAAAGATGCTTTGGAGAAAAGTATAGAGAGGAAAGGAAAAGTGTATGGGTGTTTTTTAGATTTAGAAGAATAGTTCTTATTGTAAGGTAGAGTGAATGAGGGTGATTTTTATTGTGAGGGTGGTTTGTGGATTGTTGTAAAATGGAGTGGGGGGGATAATAAGGTAAAGGTAATTAGGGCCTTTTTATAGGAAATAGTAGAATGTGTGTTGGAGAAGTGTTAGGAGGAGAGAGTGAGATGTTTTTGGGGTGGTGAGAGGATTGAGGCAGGGGTTGTGTATGTCGCCGTGGCTATTCCCAATTTGGTTTTATAGAGAGTGTTTGCAGAGGAATGGTGAGGAAGGGGAGGGGGGTGGAATTGATGAATGGGAATGTTAGAAGGGAAGTGAACATGATACCGTTTGCGACGATACTGCCCTAGGGCGAGAACGCGGAAGGGCTGAGGTATGTGGTGAGGGAGTTTGAGAGATTGGTTTGGACAAAAGGGGCTTAAAAATAAATCCAGGTAAGAGTAAAGTGTTAGTGTTTTGAGGAGGAGGAAAGAGAGGAGGGGGAGAGGGTTAGAGGTTAGAGTAGGGGGTGTAGTATTTGAAGAAGTAAAGATTTTTAGAAATATTTAGGGATGGATTTGGGAAAGGGGGGAGGGATGAAGGAGGAGATAGAACAGAGAGTAGGAGAAGGAAATGAGAGCTTTGAGTGGCCTGAGAGAATTATGGAAAGGGGGGGATTTATCACAGAAAGTTAAGATTAGTATGTTTGAAAAAATTTTGTGTACCAGCGGTGTTGTTTGGGTGTGAAACGTGGGGGTTGAATGCCAGGTCCAGGAAGAAATTGGAAGTATTTGAGATGAAGGGGTTGAGAGCGGTTTGTGGGGTTAGCAGAAGGGAGAGGATTAGGAATAGGGTGGTGAGGGAGAGATGTGATTGGAAGAATGGTTTGGTGGGGAAGAGCGGAGACGGGAATGTTAAGATGGTAAATGGGCATCTAGTGAGAAATGGAGGAACAGGAGAGTGGTTAGGAGAGTTTTTTGGGGAGGCGGAGGGGATAGGAAGGAGAGGAAGGGGGAGACCAAGAAGGAGGTGGATGGATGAAATAAAGGAGATGCTGGAGGAGGGAGGGATGAGGGAGGAAGAGGGTAGGGTGTTGGCGAGGATAGAGTGGGGTGGAGGAGGGGGGTGGGGGCGAGATGAGGGGAGGTGTGAGTGAGAGAGGCTGTACGTACCACTACCCCGCGCTCAAGGTCGGAAAAAGGTGTAAGTAAAATAAAAATAAATAAATAAATATATATATAATATTATATTATATATATTATATATATATATATATATATATATTATATATAATATATTATATATATATAATATATATATATATAATAATAATATATATATAGTTTATATAATATAATATATATATATAATATACTTTATAATCCCAAGCTCCCTCCTGCGAAAACAGGGGGTTTCGAGATATTGTTTCACCACAGAAATCTGTCAGAAAAATTGTGTCAAAACTTGTTTTTTTGTCCGTTAGGTGTTAGCAGTCTAGCAAGAGATGTCCTGTGTAGTCATGTGTCAGGGAGGGACACCTTTGACAGTTGAGGGAGGGAGCATTATAAATTTTATACTTATATTCACTGAAAGGAGGGATGTTGCCCAGATCGTAAATGAGAGAGAATGATTACGAGAAGAGAGAGGAGAGAGAGAGAGAGAGAGAGAGAGAGAGAGAGAGGAGAGAGAGAGAGAGAGAGAGAGGAGAGAGAGAGAGAGAGAGAGAGAAGAGAGGAGAGAGAGAGGAGAGAGAGAGAGAGAGAGAGAGAGAGAGAGAGAGAGATCGTTACTCTGGTTTGACGGTCCAAAGTTTGTTATGTGAGGGATATTTTGGACGGACGTGCCTAAAGTATGGTTTTATTTCGATATGCAGAGGTCGACCTTTGGGTATCTGGGGTGGGGTGGGGAGAGCGTGTTGCAAATGCTAGAATAGTACAAAGCAGGAGTGATCCTTTTCCTTCTTGGTGCATGGGGTTGTTGTAATGTTCGATGCAGGAGGGTGGTCTATTGAAAGTGACTTGCTGCATAATTGGCAGTCCATCACGTCAAGACGGGCACTTATGGTAAGAATTTTTGTTTTGGTTAGCAATTGATGGATGGGTGTGGAGGAAAGGCAGCTTATTCTTATTATTCTAAGAGCTTTATTTTGTTCTTCAAAACTTCAAGTTTTCGAATAAGTGTGTGTGGTTTTGTTGGTGCCCAGGCTGGTGATGCATAGCTTAAGAAGGGATGGAGGTATTGCCTGTATACTATTGTGATTTTTAATGTTTTCATAGCGTTTAATTTATGTGTGACTTTAGAAGTAATATCGTTTATGTGGATGTGAATGTCATGTGTGTATCGAAGGGTAAACGTAAATCGTAGATCGTAAATGAGAGAGAGAGATTGATTTTTATAGAAGCGATTGTTAGGTTGAGGTTAGTAATGCAAAAAAGGTTAGTGTTGGTGATAGGATGGCGCCCTGGGGAACACCAATATTTAGTTTGCATTGAGGGAGGTTTGGTGTCCTTGTAAGAGTCTACCTGTACTATCGGACAGGAATTTTGCCATTATTTTCTTGTCATTGATGCTTATTTCTGTATTAAATACTTAAAATAAAATAATAGAGTACTGAGTACTCATCCCATTTGAACTAAATGAGTCAAAGGAGATTTTACTCTCCATCAGCGGGATTCGAAACTGGACTCCGCGTCGCTGAGTTAACAGTAACCGGTCGCTCTAACCACTAGACCATCCACGTTCCCAAAAAAGAACTCTTCAAGAATAGTTTTTAAAGTTCCCGGTTTTCTCATCCCATAATTGCTGAGTACTCAAAGGCCAGAGGTAGAGGTGGCGTGGAAATGTATCGAATGACTTGGGAGGAGGGTAGGATTTGATTAAATCCTGTAAGGATGCTTTGTCTTAAATCGGTTATTAATGTAGTGGTGGAATGTTTTTGTCTGGACCCATGTTTGGTATCCGAGAGGGAGATAGAAGGGTAGATTCTATTTAGGATTAATCTCTCGAGCACGTTAGATATTGTGGAGACCAATCATATAGTTCTATATGAAGCTGGGTTATTGGGTGGTTTATTACGTTTTATTATGGGGATTATATGTACTTGTTTCCAAAATGGTGGGATAGTTTGTCAATCTGAGGTCAATATTTGGGTTATTGTTTCCATGGCTTTGGTTCCTAAGTGTTTAAGATAAATAGTGGATATTTTGTCTGGGTCCTCTGCTTATTAGTTTTTCAGTTTTTTAATGGTGTTGAGTACTTCTAATGGAGCGAATGGGTGGGGGTCTCCTTGGTTATAAGGGAGCGAATGGGGAGGGGTTCTTCTTGGTTGTTCTTTAATCCTTAAAGTCGTTTAAATTATATATATATAATATATATATATATAGTATTATATATATATATAGTATATTATTATATATATATATATACTATATTATATATATGATTTATATTATATATATATATATATATATATATATATATATATATATAGTATATTATATATATAATATATAATATATATATACATATATATAGTAATAAGATTTCGACTTTCTTCGCGTAGATTGTATTTTACTGAAATTTTCTTCGCCCTTCTTCTTCAAGGGCGAAGAAAATTTCAGTATATATATATATTTATATATATATATATATTTATATATATATATATATAATATATGATATATATATATATATTATTAATAATATATATTATATATATTATATATATATATATTATATATATGATATATATATATATATATATAAAAATAGTATATATATTAATATTATATATATATTATATTATATATAATATATATATATATATATATTATATATATATATATATATATATATATATATATATATATATATATATATATATATATATAGGTGCTGAGAGGTGATTGGTGGAATATAAAAATTAATTAGGCTGTATGTTTTTATTTATAGATTTTTACTTCTATTAATTGGTAAGTGGATATTGGATCATTCTTTATAATTAGCTGTGTGGGATTTGTTATGCTACGAAATTGGATATTTTTGTGTATGAGATTGACTGACTATGTTTAGATGGATCAATATCTTGTGTTAAGATTGAATAATTGAAAAATTTAGAGAAGAGTTTGTGTGAGATTAGATTCCTGTGTAAGTGCCGTGTGATTATTGTATTTAATTAAGGTGTTGAAAAGTTTTTTACGTTTATTCTTTATACTTTTAATATTTAATTGAAGTATATGGATTGAATTATGTGGATGGGGAATACGAATTACTGTGTGCGAGTTCCCGCATGAGTTGCAGGACCATATTGAAGAATATTGATTGAGGGTTTTGAGTTTGGCGCATTTTAATTGGAACCAGAGTTTGGAACAAGTTACACAGTAATGAGGCTTGTCCTCTGGTGAGTAATTTATTACAATGGAGGCAGATATGAGCCCTGATACCTAGATTTAATATATATTACCGACTAATAGGAGGACTTGTTGCTCATACACCGGTCTTACGCACCTCAAGTATAAAATGGTGGAGAATATAGACTGATTTTTATGGGCTCAGACGGGATGCTGGGTGACCATCCCAGGGATTGCACCTCCCACAGAAGGTGAGCAACGGGGCGACAATTTGAAATTGTGATAATTTCTCCCTCGCTGGTCTATCTTAGAAGCAGTGCGGTTCTCTTCGAGAACTTGTCGTCAAACAACGCACATGCTTGGCATAACTCGACCGCCATATATATATATATATATATATATATATATATATATATATACTATATTATAATATATATATTCTATATATATATTATATATATTATTTATTATTATTATTATATTTATATATTTTTATATTATATTATAATTTTTATATTTTATTATAGTATATAATATTAATATATATTATATATTTATTTATTATTATTAATTAATATAATGAATTATATATATTATATATATATATATTATTATTATAATATTAATATATATATTATAATATGATATATATATATATTATATATAAATATTATATAAATTATTATATAA
>JABUQX010106156.1:7500-34348 GCA_015478945.1 Trachelipus rathkii | reverse complement strand
AGAGAGATGATGCCCATCCGGCCACCCGCCTTCTAACGTTCATAGATTTCAGGAAGCTCATGCACCCGATCAAAAAGAAAATGACAGGTAAAGGCATAGGACACCTGAGAGGAGAAGTAGGGAGGAAGAGGAATACCAGAAACGTCCAGGGTTGAATTAGAGGAAAATAGGAGCCCAAAGAGATGATTGGCCTTTTCAGTTGGAGTATTAAAAACAGAAACCATCGAAGCGAATAAGAGGAGGAAAAGGATGATTTACAGAAGTTGTTAGAGATGTTTGTGGCAAAGGGCAGAGAGACTTGTCAGTAGGTAGAACCAAGGACGTCAGCGGCATTTTCGGTTAATGCAAGTCCGCTTTGCTCGTCGACAGACTATCCTGCAACGATTTCTAGTTGAATGAAAATTGGCAAGAGTTATAGGAGAACGAGAAATTTTCCAAAACACTCCGATAGCATTGTCTCTAGCCTGAATGGGCCAGAGAACAAAGCACGATGAACCATGGATTTTGAGGAGAAAAAGATTTTAGTCCAAGAAGGATGAAACCTGCTCATCCCATTAACAATTACAGTTCCCACTTTATCGGCAGAATCTGAAGCGTCTTAAGAGTCAAAGCAGTCACTTCAATTATAGTTAGCGTAGAAGCAACGCAATGCCCCCCAATCGCCCCGATCAAAGTGCCAGAAAAACCGCATATGGCAGGATAGAGATGTTGAGAAAAGTATTAAAATTAAGTGATATAAGGTTGTGGTAAGGAATTTATCCGATAGGAGCGAGGTTTGGTGTATTTAAAGTGGTGAAACATGAGGTTCAAGTGTGGTTCAATGAATGCGGTTGGGGGACGAATCCGGAATGTGTGTACGGTTATTTAGATCTTTGCTCCAGATCGTTGAGAATACTGAATGATTCGGCTTCCTCCCAACTAAAGGCGTTTTAGATTTGGCAAGTTTTCCTTCCAAATCGAAGGACGTTCTTGAGTTCATTTTCGATGAAAAATCAAAATGAACTTCTTACAGTTTTGAGGTTTGTTAGCATTTTACAAGCACAGACCTAGCCTATAAGGCTATTATATTAGGATTTTAGTGTTTTTAATAGTTATATATATTATATATATATATATACTATATATATATATATATAATATATAATATAGTATAATTATATATATAATATATATACTATAATATGTATATATATATATATATATATATAGTATATATATATATATATATAATATATATATTATATAATATATATATATGTTAAAAAAACAGAAACATGGTTTTGAAAATGATTCACTTCGAGTGACGTCAACAACAGCGATATTATAAACAGAGAAATAAAATTTGTCAATTTTGTAATTTTTTTTATAATTATAGTTTCACCAGTTTATTTAAATTACATAATTAATATATTTCGATGATAATAAAATAGTGGTTCGAACACTTAAACATTAAAAAAACATTTTTTTACGATTTCAGATGTGACGTCACCAATCTCAAGAATAAAAACTCAAGAACGTAAGATCGAAAAATAGCAACCTTTGCGGTTGGAAGAAAATTCCCGATTCGCTAGAAAATTTTCTTCCGTTTGAAAGAATATTAACAAATCAAATGGGAAAGTGGAGAACTTCTTCCGTTTAGAAGAATTCTTGCCAATAAAACGCCTTAAATCAGATACGAGAGGAACCCAACAATTTAGTGTTGTTTTTGGTGTACATTTGAAATCCCCTAAATTAGAGGACTCTAGTATTTTGGGATGAAGAAGATATAACAGGTCTCGTGAGAAGTAGTAGTAATCAAAAGGCATGAAAATCTGTTCTGTTAGGATAACAGTAGCCAGAAGCATAAGAATATTGTAGTAGAAGGGAAGAAAGATTTTTAAGCCACAGAACATCGAAGTTAAGGATTCAAGATTTCGAGACGTGTTAGTAGGAATCGTTTATATTTACAATAGGCCATCATAACTCCACCCTTCAAACGGAAATTATAAAATAAGTTATAGTTGGATATATTAAACGAGTTGAAGGATGAATTCTTACCCATCTGGGTCTCAGACAATAGCATAAAATTAGGTTTAGAAGTTTAGAGAGGTAGTATTCCATGGATGAAGAGTTAGAGTGCAAAGCCATTGATGTTGGTAATGTCAAGAGAATAGCCACGCTGTGCAAAATCTGCTAATCATACACGCACACGCACTACGCAATCACAAAAATAAAAAACAGAAAAAAACAGACAGAAACAAATAGACAATAAACCAAAGGAGAAATGAGGAAAATTTATTCGTACGCTAAAACCTAAATTTTAAAAACGATAAAACCCTAATTACAGCAAATATCTAAAATATTTGAATAATCAGAAAGTTTAAAAATCACTCACGCGACGTCACACGGCTCTGCCAAGCGAAATTGGTTTACAAAAAAAAAAATACTATTGATCAACTAAAAAAGTAGATAAATCTGGATAAATTATAATAATGTGCTGTCAAATAGGTAAATTTTACGCTAAAGACCAAGTTGGAGAAACGCTAAAAATCTAAGTTAAAAAGGAAATCGAGGAAAAAAAAAACATAACTTGGTACTACCTATCTATATCGAACTAGATTTATTAGTGAATCTAAAAGTTTCTCTCATAATTTTTCAACCAAAAAGTAAGAAGTATCGCTTAAGTATCGGCCATTTTTAACGATACTCCGAACCGATACCAATCAAAAATGGCCGATGACTACCGATACCGATACGATATATCGGTACATCCCTAATTATTATTATGATTATTATTATTATTAGTTTTTGATTTTATTATTATTAGTAGTAGTAGTTAGTATTGTTGTTATTGTTCTTTGTTTCATTGTTTTTCTGATTATTATTTTCCTTGTTCTTATAGATTTTTTTATGCTGTTTTTGTATTTATTCGTCTCCTTATGATGCCCCGTAATTGCCCCGAATTACTATCCCTTCTCCATTTTTATGTAAATGGTACTACCTATCGTAATTCCTGGTCTCTTTTATGGGAGTCGTTCCCCATTCCCTCCTGAACCCTGGTTGCTATCGAGCTGCTGTCATTTTGTGTATCATGTGACCAACTTTACCTCATTCCCCAGTGGGTGAGGGTACAGGTCAAAACAGGTTCTTTCACACCTTTCTCCTAGCCACCTCTGGTATGGGACCCGAACCTTGGCTAGCAGAGGCCAACTCCCACAGCCCACTCCACAGGGTAGGGTTTCTGGGGAGGAAGATTTGAGCTCTGGACGTGTGATGGGAGCCAGTTTCCGTGGTTATTCTCTCAGGACGTTTTTTTTTTAACTCATTTATAATTGGTTTTTTTGTTGTGAGTTTATATTTATCAATTGAGTTATGGTTGGTAAGGGGAAAATTTACTTTTATATGAGAAATCAAAAAAGAAAAGATAAGGTTTCAAAAGAAAGGTTTATTCACCATCTGTCGATCTCCCAACCCGACCTAACCTGGCCATGCTCTTGAATCAAAGACCAATAAGAGCTTTAACGCCCTTTTTGATGAGCTAGTTGGCCTCTTCTTTTCCGCCAGCCCTCTGTCCTAGACAGGAGGACTCTATTGCTGGCATCCCCCCATTTCGAAGAAAAGGCTATGATGGCCTCAACTTACAAATTTTCGAAGCAAATTACACCAGAAATCCCAGGAGTCTCTCGCGCCAGTAAGGGTCTCACCCCCGCCACCCCCATGGTCGACTTTAGCATATACAACAGCTTGCTACCGAATTTTGTCACGGACCCCCTTCCGGAGGTTTCCAGGTTTATACGTCTTATCCTTTATTAATAATTCCATTACGTCCAACCACTGACGCTAGCAGTTTCTTTGTAGCTCAGTGACGCGTTGGGAGGCAGTCTCGCAGCTACGAGGCACATGCGACAACCAGTGAGGAATGGATCATTCACGTCCGTGCCGCCTCCAGAACGCAGAGCTAGTGCCAAAACTGGCCTCTCTTTCCCATTTGGGGTAAATCTCTATTATATTCAAATCATACGATGCCCGTAATACATCGAAAGGTACTAGATACGCTCCATATTTGCGTTCGGATAGAACGGAAGATATCCTTCCTCATCTTCAAAGAAAAAACATGCCGATCAGAAATGTTTCTAGGGTGTTCCCCTTAACAAGGAAGATCAGCTACCTTCACATCCTCGCCTAATATTGAATTTCCTTTGAGATGTTATTGTTTTCGATTCAAATTTAAAACTTAAGTTTTTACTTTGCATGGTTCGAAAACTTACCATCGCCCTTCCCCAGGAGGTGTTTCAAATGCCATAATTTGGCTATCCCAAAAAATAGATCCCCACAAACCATTTGTTCACAATATGGAAGTTCTCTCCACCCAAACTGTGACAATAACCTTCCTTATTATCCGAACTGCAAGGGTCCACATTCTGCCTCGTCAGTCCAATGACCCTTCTTTACTTTGGGAGAAAGAAAACCTTAGAGGAAACTGTTGCTTTTCACCAAACTTGAATCGTCGTTAGGCGACGCCTCTAGTCAAAGAAGACAATTGTCTCATCTTCCCCTTTCTTTTGCTCAAAGACAGCAACGAATACCCTAGCATTACAAACCCTCCCGTGTACGGAATTTGGCAAGTCCTGCAAGGCTTGACAATTCACCCATTCCAACTACCAAACCCGATTTTGACACACCTAATGTGATGGAGGTTCCTGTTCTTCAACACAGCTGCCCATCACCTTCTTCACTAAGAGTAAACTGCCCTCCTGCCACCTCCGCCATGACCCGCATTCATACTAGACTCCTGACCAAACGGTTATGACCTGCGGAGAATGTCTCGCTGACATCTAACAATCCCTACCACTAGGACAATCTCCTTCGCTAGAATGCGCTCTCGCTCATCATACTACCGCACAGAGTACTTCTGGACCAATGGAAAGCGACTTTCCTTGTAAGAGATCATGCACCAGTCTTCTCCGGGAAAGTTCCAGGTCACTCTCTAAATCGTCACATCTCTTATGGTTGATGGATCCCTACCCTCTACGACGGGCCAAATTTCCATCAATATCGGACTTCCGACTTTTTGAAATCCTCTACTTCCAAACCATCTGTAACTCTCACAGTTTCTTCTAGACGGCCCGTCGTTCTCGCGCATGTCGGTAGCATGGGTTGTTCGCCAACGTTTGCACAATTTACTCTCTTGATTAACTCCTATAATCGGACAATTCAACGTGACCAGCAATCCACTCTCTCTATTCAAGTGATTCTGAAACCTATCCGGATTCGTGTGTGAATATTACGATCGATTTCATGTTTTTGTGAACCTTCCCACTCCAGGGAACGGGAGGACACCCGTAAGGACGCGCGAGTTACTATGAACTCGCCGGTATCAATTAACAAACGACACATGATCTCTTACCTTCGAAATAACAATAGTACCTCCAATGAGTCTTTCACTATCTCCTGATTTTGCCATCTCTTTGAGTTCGACACCAAGTGAAGAGGATAAGTGGATCATCAGCCGCTTTGGCTCAGCCCTCTCATTTTTTATTGGAGCAAAATATCCTCCACCGATGCTGTCCGCAGCTGCTGGTTCCAATGTCTTGAGGTGAACCCAACAACTCTTCACGCTGAAGGCATCTAATGAAGAAACTCTACGCACCAACACGATGAGCCACGATCTGGCTTTTATTCTGTGACGGCTATTGTTTTTGCCTCTGATTAGTGTAATCGACAGCAGCTGATTTGGATTCCTTTCTGGTCCCTAATCTTCTGAGACGGTTTTTAGTCGTGGATGCTGTATCAGCTTCTTACTCGACCTCACCCACCACGTCCCATTACTCTTCTTCTAGATTTCCCTTACCCGAGTTGAAACACCAATGTCGTGATTTCTCGTACCCGCCTAGAAAATGATGTCAACCCCCCCCCCAAAGATACTCAACCCAACCAATCATCATAAAAGTTATAGACAGATCTGTTGAATCTGATGGATCTAAACTGGATGACGGAATTGGCGCTTCTGCAGTTTTTCCGGATTGCAGCCTCACCCACTCTTTCCCCCGCTTGCCTCCGCGTTTACGGCAGAGCTGTTAGCGGTTCTGAAGGCTCTCTCGAATTCATTTATCAATAGTGAAAACAAATTTTATCCATATCTCAAACTCTCGCAGTGCCTTACAAGCCCTTCAAGCCTTGTACCCCAAAAAAAACATCTTGCGTTGTTTATCAAAAATTTCTGCACAGACTCCACCACGGGAATGTAAATGGTACTTTCTGCTGGATTCCTCCGCATGTGGGAGTGGGCCGGAAATAAAGATATCTGAAAAGAGCTAAGTTGGCTTCCTCTGACCATCACATAAGCTGAAGCTATCTTCCTCTTCGCATTAAAAGGGGCTCTCTCCCTTCTTCAGATTTTGCCCCCATCCTTAACGAGCATGGTTGGCAGGAGTGTTGGAGCTCCGACAGCCGCGACTGCCAAACTCGACGTGGGTTAAACCCATTACTGCCTTGGTCCTCTGCTTTCCGTCGTCACCAGCCGACCTGCACGAGGTTGTATGACTCCGTTCTTCGCATTGCCCATACCATCCTAACACATTGGGCAATTATTGACTGGGACTAGGTTGGCCGGGCTACCGAATTTGCGCACTCGCACCACCAAGGGTATGGCGCACGCAAAAAGTCATTTTTATTGCACCAGACACCATACCCCTGTTTCATGCACACCGAGCAACCTCCACCTGGGACACTTTAATTGTGTGCTTGCTTCCGCACTGCACCGCAGCTCGCACTCGAGTGCGTGCGAGCCAACCCAACTGGACCCCTTCCCTCCCCGCTGCCAATTTTGTGGAAAACGTGCTCTTCAGTCTGGGTAACATATCTATGCGACTGTCCTCAAATTGGAAATATTAGAGGGACAATAATTCCCTGTCTCGGGACACGGAACAGCCTGCCCAAGCGACAAAATTAATCATTTCATTCTAGCAGAGTCGCCCACTTTTAATAATGGTGCAACGTTTTCGCTTTTCTTTTGCCACAATTGGTATTGTATTCCAATATACATAGGTCCTCCCAATACCGTGTGTCAGATTCATCACTCCCGTTTCCGTGTATGCGTTAGTTCCATGGATCTTAGCTTGGTCTGGCAAGTTCTTTTATATATATATATGAGTATATATATAATTTAATATATATATAATATATATATATATATATATATATATATATATATATAATATATGATTATATTATATATATTATATATATATATATATATTATATATATATATATATATATATTTCTTTCTTCTTTCTTTATCTTCCCTCTTTGCCCAAGACTGGGGGTAAGGTGCGCGTCATGCATCGGAAAAGTAAAGCAGTAGAGTATGACAAAGTCGAAAAGAAAGCCCAGCCCTTCCGCCCCCCCTCTGGTACATTAATTAGTGAGAACTCGGCACAGACAGGAAAATCCACCCTAGAGCTCATGGGACCGCGCGACGGACCCTCACTAATGGCATCTCCGTCAATGTAAGGTTCATCCCTTGCCCAGGTGGGCCACAACCATAGCCCCCTCACAAAACCCCGCGATTCTCTCCTATCATGCACCTTTATTTCTCGCCTCTGCCAAGTACATTTCTCTCCTTCAAACATTCGTTCACCGACTCAAATCCACTTTTCTCTTCGGTCTCCAAGTCGGTCGGTTCCCACACACCCTCGCACTATATCATCCCTTAACCAACCGCTACATTCATCCTTTCCAGCTGAACGCAAATCCATCTCAACATACTCGTTCATTTAATTGCTCTCATTTTACCACCTCGCTTTCTTTCACACCACACAACTCTCTATACGTTCATTCCTCATTTTATTAATCTTTTCACACCAGCATGCCCCTAAAGATTGTCCATCTGAACCATTGAACTTTAGATCTATAACTTCTTATTCCAGACCATAGTCTCACTGACCATACAATAACACAGGTACAACATACCCCTCAATTAAGACTCTAGCGCACTCAAGACTTAGTCCCCTTTACATTCACCAACGATTTAACTGCACCCAGCAACCTTCTGCCATTCACAACTTTCCTACTACACTCTGCATCATCCGTTCCCTTTCTCATCCAACATATCCTAAAATTTAAACTCAGACACTTTGCTCCAGCTGCTCATCATCTAACATAAACTTCAACACTGAGGACTGTCCTCACTCACAACCATAACCCTTACTCTATCTACGTTTACTTTCAAACCCCTCCTTTTACATACCCTGCAAAATCTCTCTCTGCGAATCCTCTCAAACTCTCTTCAGATTCGCCACACAGGAACCAGAATCATACCGCAATAAAGATAGGTAGGGCATCCCTCGCAACTCATCTCCATTCTCGCATCATTCTAATACCATTTCCTGCCATCCCACACCTCGAATTCTTTCATAAACCCCATCCATAATACACATTGAATAACTTAGGAGACATAAACACAACCCCGGTTCCGCTATTAATCCTAATTCCTAAACCAATCACCATTGACACCATTTTATCTTACGCCACGCTTCACTATTACGTCATAGACATACTTTTGTGATTCCATTCAGAACAACCTACCACCACACCTATATATCACTTAATACTGCCTATAAAGCTTCCCTATTAACTCTGTCAATACGCCTGTTGTAAATCTTAAACCTAAATTTCTAATTTTATTCTTCTTCTCTCATTTTCTTCAATCATTTGTTTCAATGTAAAGATTTGATTCCACACATCCCTACCCCACTCCTAAACGCAGACCTTGTTCTTCACCAACCCAGTCCTCAGGTCACTCGACGCCTCTTTTGCAACCCAAAAATAACCAGTATATCCTTCCTACAACACTTGACTCATTAAATCTTATTCCTCTATAATTTCTACAGTTCCCCTTTTCTCCTTACCCTTATATAAGGGTACTATTACCGCTCTCTGCTCCAATCCCTTGGAACTATACCCTTCCATAAACGCTTTAATTACACAACTTCCAAATCCAATCACATCACCATCTCGCCTCCGCCTCTTGATCATTTCACTAGTATTTCATCTATACCTGCAGATTTACCACTTCTTCAAACTTTCTCACTCTACCCATTACCACCCTCTCCTTACTATATATATATATATATATATATATATATATATATACTATAATATATAATATATATATATATATATATATATGTTGGCGTCCCTTGGCCGTGTGGTGGGCGTTGGGGTTGCGTTGGGGTCGTATATTTATAGTAGTATATATATGATTATATATATATATATATATATATATATAATATATATATATATATATACTATATACTATATATTATATAGTATATATATATATAATGCCTCGTGGCGCAGGAAGTTGACTCGCCGACCCTCTTATGAGAGGACACTGGTTCAATCCTCCGCGTGGCAGTTGGAGTTTTATCTTCCTAGGGGCATGAATTAAAACTCATTCCTGTTACCCTCTGAAAAAGGGGATAAATCACGTTAAAATTAAGTATTTTTTTTATTTAAATAAATAAAGCTGTGATTCCCAACCTTTTGTAATTCACGGAACCCTATTTAATAATAATAATAATAATAATAATAATGAATAATATAATAATAAAATAAAATAAATAATAATAATTGATTTTAATTTTTAAATTATCTATAAGACATACCTGTTAAAATTTGAAAGCTGGAGTTTGCGGTTTAGAAATCGATTAATGGGAAATTTGTGCTTGATGCTTGGAGCACAAATATTGTATGTTAGGTCTGATGTTTGATAACGCAACAGACATATTTTCCTGAAGATTCAACAATCTATTTCTTGTTTTGCATTTTATTGTGACCATTGCAGAGAAAGCTTGTTCACAAAAGTACGATGTTGAAAATGGCAAAAGGAAACTTGTGGCTTTTTCTACTAGGTTAGGATACTCCTTTTGTATGCTAAGCCAAAAAACACCCGCTGATAAGTCAGTCTTCTCAAGTTTAATTTCCAGTAAAGAATCAGCGCAGAGATCATTAAATTCGTCTCTTTCAGTAGCTGTGAAATCTAGTTCTTCAGCAATATCTGCCTTGTGAAAACGGGGGAAACAATCCACTCAGATTCTTAATGGAAAGAGAAGGAACAGTTACTTACTAACTGCATCTTGCCAATTTTTGATAAAATGATCAGAATAGGTCTATTTAGCTTTTCCTCGCCATTACATTTCGAAAATTTTAAAGGGATGGAAAATTTGAAAAATCACTTTTCTCAATTGCAGACTTCCAATGAGCTACCTTTCTCATGAAACCTTTCATTTCATTGGTTGAAGAAACTGTTGTTTCTTGTCATCCTTGTAATGAAATACTTAATAGCATTTAAGTTTATCTAAATATATCTGACAGATATGACAACTGTAAACAAACCAATCATCATTTTGCAGGCAACCTAGAAAATGCATCGTGTTTCTCTTTCTCAAAAAAGACTTTTAGTTCTTCTTTGAGTGTAAGAACACGGTTCAGTACTCTACCACGAGATAATAATGAGATATATGGTGCATCCATTTCACAACATTTTTTCAAAGTGTCTTCACTTCAAAGGTCGCGATTTAATGTAATTTATCATCTTCACAACCTGATTATTAAAATTCAGCGAAACTGCTCTCACCACAATTTTTCCCTACAAGTGCTTCTCTGTGCAGAAAGCAATGAGTTATTTTCAATGATACATTTTTCCTGTAAAGCTTGCGCGATTAAATCCTTTATGCTTTCCTGTCATTGATGGTGCACCATCAGTACATATTTCACAAACAGTCGTTCCATGAAAGACCATGGGTATTGAGATAGGAAGAGACGAAAGCGAAAATATCGGCGCCGGTACTAGTTGTTTCCAACTCTTTGCAAAACAAAAGCTGCTACACGATATATTTACCGTCAATAAATCAACAGAATCCAAAGAAGCTTATTTTTGGCAGTAATATCAGTACTTCATCTATTTGTAAAAGCAAATTTATGGTGAGTTTTTTTATTTTTTATCTGTGACTTGTTCAATTATATTTAATGACATTTCAGATATTCTACTGCTAATAATATTAATTTGAGAGAAGGAAACCTTTTGAAATTTTGGTATGTTTTCCAAACGATAATTTTGCCGCCGGGATAATGAATACCCTCTCGCAGCTGTATGAAGTTTCAATTTTCTTGGCTCGAGCAAGTTCGGCAACTTTATAATGAAGCTGCGAGAGAAGCGTAACTTGTGGTAAATCTCTCTTCAACATTCTATTACCAACTCTTTCTTGATTTTCTAATAGCCTTGAAAAATATGAGCCAGGTTTCAGGGATACACCTGGGCTGCTTCGTCAGCAAGAATGTCCTCTTAAGTTTGGCTGGGTACCATGGCTAGCGTTTTCACCACACACTAACACAGGGGAACATGGATTATCTGCATCGTTGTTCCCTGAAAATCCGTAGACAAATAACTTTCTATATATATATATATATATATATATATTATATTATATATATATATATATATATATATATAATATATTATATATATAGTATATATATATCCCATACATACTGTAAGGGGAAGTAACGTCCACGGAATTGCGTTATTCCCCTCAATATATATTTCTGAAGAAAAATGAATATGAGAAAAATTAAGAAATGAATAAATGAACAATAATATTTACGACTACCTTCAAGGAGTTAAATCTTGTCTTCTAATGATGATGAACAAACTTGTACTAGAGGAGGACGTCGGACAATCAGCCAAGTATCAGGCTTTCATGGAAACGAAAGGTATTTGTGCAGGACCTGAGGATTAGAGCGAGCAGCCACGTAACCTCAGGGTGAAGAATTCATCAATGACGCCAGATTGTATAAGATCTCTTTTATCCTCTTTTAATATACTCAATTTTTTCTATGGTAGTGTATGCAGATCTCAATAATTAATAATTTAATAAACCAAATAAATAGTAAAAAATAATAATAATAAAAGAAAACAAAACTCAGGGATGACGAAAGATTACTGTATAAAACAACTTTAATATGAAAAAGGTTTAAGGACAAAAGATAGGGGTCATGAATTGGTCCCTATTTAAGAATAAGATATAAATACTGGGTATTAGCTGGTTCGTAATAAGAAAAATAAGAAATCAATCCCACAGCTGAAATGCTGTTTAAACTATGAAATAGTTCACGAAAATAGGAATTAATTCGACGCCGAGCAAAAGTGTGGTGTCGTGTTTGTGAAATACACTCAACAATCGCTATACTTATCTTTGATATATATATCCTGCTTCCAAATGAATACTTCAGCTATTTTCAGTAAGTTCTATATTTATTCGTCTTTGTAGAAATTCTCCTGTTGAACAATCTCTTTATCTCTTTTTCTTTTTTAGGTATGATGAAGTGTAAAACAGATGTAACTTTCCAAGTTGACGATTCAGTAGTAACAATTCAAAAATGACAAAGGCTTATATATTGGTATGGTTTTCATATGACCGTGTTTCAATATCAGGTAAGTTTCAAAGTAAGTTTGTAATTTAGTTTCAGTTGTAGAATTTGGTCTCAGCCCACGATCAGTTTAATCCCGAGAATAATTTTTAGTGTCAAAACTGCTCCAAGATAAGTTCACAGTGTTGGATCTCAGTCCAACCTTAGTTTTTAGGGCTGGTCATCAGACTAGGAACAGTTCTCACAATAAGCGCGTAGCCCCGAATCAGTTCAATCCCGAGAATAATTCAATCCAAAGAATAATTTTCACAATAAGCGCGTAGCCCAGAATCAGTTCCCTATTAAAATAAAGATTTTAAGTTACAATGTTTTTTATCTAATTTTAATCAATCTTTTATTTATCAGGTTTTAAACATACCCTGTTGTATTAATATTACATCCACGAGAGGAACTATCTCTTCTGTTGGTTCTTCTATGTTTAATGCGATGTTAGAGACTCTTCTGGTTTGTCAGAACAAGAAGTCTGCGACAATAGAGACTGTGTAAGTATTTCCCATATTCTATTAATAATTACATCTCTAAATATGAATTACTTGCATTAACTATATGAATCATTTTACATTAAATTATATTAAATTAATTCTTTTCCTTTACAGATTTACAACACACCTGTGACGATAAGATGTTTTCAACTGAGTAACAACAACAATGTTTACACGAATTCCACTTCACTGATTTGGTAAGTTCTTCGACAGTTGGAAATATAACAAAATCTTTCTAAACTCTCGCTACTATAATTCACAGTTACTAAGTTAATGAAACTAATTTTATGAAAAATATAACAGATTAATTACAATTATTTCACAGTTCTTCTGCAATTTAATATCACCGGTTAGTAACATTCTAATTTCACAAGTTTTGAAAATAATTACACAATAAATGATAAATAATAATGAAAAATATGATAATATATAATTATAATATACAAATCATAAAACTCCAGCATTAGGCTCCAGGTTCCATGAAAGAAAGAACAGCTCCCTTTATATTCCTCCCTGATAAAATTGAGCCCCCCCCTTTAATTTTCACCCATGAATACCCTGACTATGAAAGGGTGGTAGGATAATGCTGGAGTACAATAACTATGTTTATGAAAATTGAACCAGCTAATAAATAATAATAATGACTACATTTGAACAACACAGTCATATAATGGTAACAATGATTTATTCAATTATATACAATTTAATATATTCATCTTCAATGATGTATCCAAGAGCGACATTATAAGATATAGCATCTTCTTTTGCCATAAAATCTTGCAATGGTCTTAATTACTTTAACTGTTTTTCTGATCAGTATATCGTAATCTACATTTGTAGTCATAAAAGATTTTTTATTTGATATAATTGTAGCACATTTGGCTAATTTTTCGTTTTAGATGAAAATTTTCTTTCAGATTTTTAAAATTTTCCGAGCAATGCTTTTCTATGCATAATAAAAAAGAGCGGTGGCAAAAGTAACGGCGGCTAACAAACAAGGCATTTTTCCGTTTGCTGAAGTTCTAAGTACAAAAGTACAGTACCTAGAGAACCAAAATATAGTGATTAGTTGAGTGCATAAATGTAAATGTCATAAATAATAGTTTATACTCGGCATCAATTAACCCTAATATGAAAATGAAAATCTAAGCATCTATATTAATTTGATTTTAAACTTTTATAATCATCTATGAAGAGTCGATGAAGAAATTATTTACAACCTCTAAACTGAAAATCATGACTCTTATTGTGAAAGCAATACACTAAAATGATAATTCAAGTATATGATGCCAGAGTATTTTAAATTACCTAACTGAGCATTCGAGATAACATATGCATGAAAATTCTTTTTCATTAAATTTTTTAGAGCATTAAGTATCTTGTAATTCATGCAATTTACTATTATTTTGCAAATTATTATTATAACTTTTTCAGTCAACAACCACTACCAAACATGTCAGCTTAAGAACTCCATTTATATATTTTAATGAAAAAAATATTTTAATGATTTAATGAGTCAAGCTAGCATTAATTAGCCAAGAAAACCAACCAACATGTTTAAACATTATGTTTGTTTACATGAATTGAAAACACAAAATAAGGTTAGTAACCAAGAACCCAAGATTAATTTTTTTTATTTTGTTAAGCATTGGCTTCCATGAACAGAAAACATGAATAAATAAAAATAAGGATAATAACCAAACCAAAATTAATTTTTACTAACAACTACAAATTAATTCTTAAAAAAAATCTTCCATCATTCTTCTGGAGAAGGTAGAGGCGGAGTAGGCATGAGGTAATTGTAGTGTACCCCCCCTAAGCAATGTAAACAACAAACTTCTTTATATTTATCCCCATGAATAATAGGCTGATTTGTATTATAAAATACTTGAACAGAGGTCCGAAACAACTCGGTGAAAGCTGTTATTACTTCTGGGATTGGCATTTGACCAGGAAGAGACAATAACCGAAGCCTTTTCTGCATTTGCTTTCCTGGTATTTGATATTTATGTGGATGCTTTTTTAATTCTTCAACTATAGAACTCCGGAGTTCAGGATGACGTTCGGGGGTTCCGTATAAAAAGATAGAGAAGCATTTATACATGGAATCACCTCCGCCGGAAACTTCAATGGGAAAGTATCCCTCAGGAATAAACTCTATAGAGGAGTCTTCCGATATTGGGTCCGCAATTTCATTGACAGGTGATCGAGAAAGTGCATCCGCCACTACATTTTGATGACCTGAAATATGACGAATCTCAAAGTCATATTCGTTTAACTCTTCCATTGTTCTTGCCAATCTACCGTCAATCAAACTCATATTCTGCAAGTATATTAGGGGCATATGATCTGTATAAATAACGAATTTGATACCACGAAGGAAAGGCCGCAATGATTTTACTGCCCATCGTAAAGCTGTCAATTCTTTATCAATTACCCCGTAATTCCTCTGTGCACCATTGAAAGACATGGAAATGAAGGCAATTGGTCTACGTTCCCCAGCTTGTATTTGGGACAAACAAGCTCCAGCACCATAATCAGATGCGTCTACGTGAAGTTCCATTGGGGAGACATCCGGACTATAGTCTGGAAAACCAAGTATACAAGGGTTTACCAGTGCTTTTTTTAGTTCGTCAAAAGCAGCCTGGCATTCAGGAGACCACTGGATAGTCTTACCGCCTGTCTGACATGACAAGGGCTTACTAATCTGAGAACAGTTTGGAATATGCCTCCTATAAAAATTAACCATGCCCAAGAACTGACGAAGATGTTTCACACTAGTTGGAACCGGGAATTCTAACGCTCCTTTCACATTTTTCTGCAGAGGTAAAATCCCTTTATGAGAAATATGATGCCCAAGGAATTCAACTTCAGTACGACAGAGAAAAGTTTTGCTGGGCTTTAGCTTGTACCCGTTTTTCTCTAAGGCTGAAAGCACTTTATCCAAAATAATCAAATGATCTTCGATGGTTTTACTCTGGATGATAATATCATCCAAGTATACCATTACTTCTGACCACGGTATATCTGTTAATGCCAACATCATGCCACGTTGAAAAGTGGCCGGACCATTTTTAACACCGAATGGCATCTTCAGATATTCGTACTGTGCGAAAGGAGTAGAAAAAGCTGTTTTTTCGATACTATCTGGTTCCATAGCTACTTGATAGTACCCGCGAACTAAGTCTATTGTAGTAAAATACGTATTCCCATACATATTATAAACCATATCGATTAAATTTGGTAGTGGGAACGAATCAGTTTTAGTGACGTCATTCAACTTCCTGTAATCTATACAAAGACGTAATTTACCATCGGGTTTCCTGACTGGAACCACCGGAGCTGAATAAGGAGACTTACTGGGTCGGATGATATCCTGTTCCAGTAACTCTCGACACTGTTTTTCAATTTCTTGGGCCAATGGGCCCTGAAATCGTCGGACTGGGAGACGCACTGGACGTTGGCTTTCCACTTCTATGACGTGTGTGATGTTTGTAGCTTCGCCCACGTCATGGTCACCGAAACTCAATACTGATTGATGTTTCAATAACACGTCGACAAGACTTTGTTTCTGGGACTCATCTATGGGAATCTGAGAAAATTGAAAATCTTCCCGAATCTTTTCAGGAGTCCAAACTTCTTCACTATTGGTGGCCTCAGAAGCTATAGGATTAATGGCACCAACTGAAATAGAGCTATTCTCTTCTTCTATAAGAGACATGAATTGCCCCAACACAACGTTTTTTCTAAGATGTTGCACGTTCTCTGAAACATTCATAACAGCAATTTGATCACATGTGGACAAATCTAATACCCCAGATACAGGGACAAGACCCTGTTCTGAATAACCCTGAAACCCAACTAAAGTTAATGGGGTAGTTTCTTTTACAACACTCTTAACCTTAACTAACCTGCATGAAAAAGGAGGGATGCTAATTGAATGGACATTCACACAGTTATAAAATGGCATTTTTAGACTTTCATCCTTGGCTACGGTTTCCATACTATTACCTACTCTATGTAGCAACTCCCTATCAGTCAAATCAGGCAGTAGGTCATTATCTTTCAGAGCTGCAGCTCCCAAGATCATCCAATCCGCCATGACTTCCATTGGTAACACCAAAAAGATGATGGGTTTGGTTATAAAACCGCTATCAGGGAAATATAAGGGTATTTCTACATAATGTTCTACGGGGGCCACATGATCTTTAGTTAAACCACTAATGGCTCTGATTCCTATACTAGCAGATGGTTGTAAAGGAACATCTTTCAATTCGTTCTTCCCAATCAATTCTTCGTTAATTAAGCTAACCCCAGCCCCACTATCTACCATACAAATAAAAGAACCCGAACTGCGAGGACCAAAGGTAACAGGAACGATCAATGGATCGATAGGATATTGAAAATCTACCTGCTTTATTGGTACCTGACCATCTGACAATGACGGTTTATTTTCTTGGGACAACCGGAGCACTGGAGCTTCGCTTACCTCAGAGATAATTTTTATGTCAGGGGTAGTTATTCCCTGATCAGCGTTAACTTCCACGGTTTTTGACTTGTCTGCATTTGAGTCTACCACACATGTTACCTCCACAGGTTGACTCAATACCGTGGAGACTGGGAGTTTAACAACGGTGTATGAGAATCTGGGTCAATTCCGGTGCAATAACCCTCATAATGGGATTTCTGACAACCCTCACACGGATTGAGAAACGGTCTAGGATTCCGTGATCGATCACTTCCTTGAAAGGAATGTGATTGGTTGTTCTCCTGTGGTATATTTTGGTATGAAATTTTCTTAACAACCACTGGTAATAACTTTAGATGACCGCGGAGATGGACTCTTTTGCTTTTGAGAAGGCCCCTGTGTTTTCGGAGGGGTCTTATTTGGACATCTCATCCCTGGATGAGGGCCTCGACAAAAAGGACAATTTACCCTACCAGTATTCTGATTTTTCTGAGAATACGACGGAACAGAATTATATGAACTACATTCTGCCCGTATGTGTCCCTTCTTTTTACAATAGCTACAAATACCTAAGTATTTGTAGCACTCTCTCATTTGATGACCACGTTTTTCACAGTACTCGCAGATTAATTTCTTTTTATCCTCACCTGTGGGACTTGCGTTATTATTTGAAGAATTAGGTGCACGACCATGATGTTGGTCATACTTAGGTGGAGGACTGCGGCGAGTATCTCTGTAGTATTTACTACCTGAAGGTTTGTTAACTGGGCTACGATTATTGGCCTTAGGACGATTTTGATATGATTTACTTACACGCTCGGTTTCCCGATCGTGTAGGCTTTCTGTCCAATTAGGATACACTGTCTCTATTTGAATAACAGAGTCAATGGTTAGATCATCTTTCTTATTATTCTGAGAATGATTTTTATCTACAAACTCTGATTGAGATTGTGAGAAAGAATGAGGAACCGTGCTATTATTTTCCTCCAAAGAGTCTGCGAAATTGACTAAGTCTTCCCATGGTACTCTATACTTTCTATTTAGCTCCTGCATCTTAAGAAATTGACGTACAATTTGTTCAATATGAGGAGGCAGACTACACAAAAATGCAGTGCGTAAAGATTCATGCGCACGCATATCTATACCTTTGTAGGCTCTTCGAGCTAAGCGCTCTAATCGAAGTGCGAACATTTTTATGGATTCGCCACGACTTCGTCTTGCAGAATGATACTTCTGCAGTTGGTCCTCTTTCTTACGTATTTCCTCATCTTGAAACCATTTGATTAGTGCATCTCTGACTGAGAAGTAATTTCTATCATCCTTAACCAATAATTTGTATAACTGAAGGAATCGACCCTCCAGTTGACGACCTAAGAGTCTCAACCATTGATGAGGCGAATTCGGGTAAATGTGTTCTGCAATAAGCCTCAAAATCACCCAAATACATTATAAGGTCTTGATCGGCCTCATATTTGTATTTCCCGGGATCTACAACCTTCAAGCGTTGACTATTCTTGAGAAGTTGAGACAGCAAATAAATGGCTTCTGTTAGCATATCCAAATGATTTTTAATTTGCTGACCTGTATATAAAGGAACTTCAGGTCCACTAGATCTTGAATAGGTCTGATTTGGTAAAGCCATATTAGGAAGCATCGGTTGAGGCAGAGGCTGAGGCTGTAATAATGGCCTATTTTGATACTGGGGTAGACACGCGATAAGCATGAACCCCTGTTATGGTTGAGTTAGTGGTTCAAGGTTAGATTTTTTGGTATACGAAGCAACACTATTTAAAGATCCGGAAGAACATCACTCCATATGAAGGGATACACTATAAGACTACGATACCTGGCGAACATTAGGTTGTTCCTACAGATAGGATGTATGAAGAAACTGATTGTTCTATAGTGCTCTGGTCTAAATCAGTATTAGGATAACCCTCTGAACCTAAAGTTGGTTTCATTTGTCACACTCCCATTCGGTAGTATTTTTATCTACGAACTCCATGCTGATGACGTGGGCAATTTTCTATAATTTATCCTAAGCTGAATTAAAGAATATATCGAAAGCCTAGAGGATGTTGTCACCACATAACTGTGTGAACTGCATCCTAGAGTTGGTTCTAAATTAACGTGGAATGTTAGCTCTTTGAATCTTGGTGAACTAACATTTCTCTTCAAACTAACTGTGTGTCGTATGCTTAACCTCTGGACCAACATACTCTTTGAACATTGGAGCTGACAATAAACCGATCTGAAGGCCTATTTACATATTTCGTTGAATCAATCAGCGCGCACCTTTCTGCTGCCTATGCAATGTTTTCAGATTGAACGGATTGATGTAATGACCCTGTACATCCACAGATTTATAGCTGGCATAGTCCGAGGAATGTAATTTTCGTACTCCATTTCTTTCAGCGATCTTGGATCCTAACTCCAAATGCCCCAATAACTTGGTGTTTCTTTGGTAGGATTATGTTCCATTTTAAATTAAATAAGAAAACCAAACAAGAAATATTGTTACTTCTCCTATGAACGGAGAAAACCACTTAATAATAAGAACGAAAGTGTGAAAAAAAGGTGATGGCGTAGTGAACAAAGTCACCGCAGCGCGCACCGAACTAAAGACGAACTCAGGTCCTGTTGGTGGGCGCCATTAAAATAAAGTGTGTCTCTATGTAGGGGAAGTAAACGTCCACGGAATGCGTTATTCCCTCAATATATATATAAAGAAAACTGATTATGAAATAAAATCAATAATGAAACATCATTACGACTACTTCAATGAGTTAAGTATCTTGTCTTCTAATGATGCATGAAGGCAAACTTGTACTAGAGGAGGACGTCGGACAATCAGCCAAGTATCAGGCTTTCATGGAAACGAAAGGTATTTGTGCAGGACCTGAGGATTAGAGCGAGCAGCCACGTAACCTCAGGGTGAAGAATTCATCAATGACGCCAGATTGTATAAGATCTCTGTTTTTTTTACTCTCTTAATACTCTCATAAATTGTTTATAGTAGTTCAGGTAGATCAGAATATATTTAATGATTTAATATAAAAATAATAAATATTAATAATAAAGAAAATAAACTCCGGGATAAGGAAAAGATTATTATAAAATAACTTTACTGTGAAAAAGGTTTAAGGACAGAGGATAGGGGTCATGAAGTGGTCCCTATTTAAGAATAAGATGTAGATACTGGGTATTAGCTGGTTCGCAATAAAAAAATAAGAAATCAATCCCACAGCTGAAATGCCGTATGACCCACAACTATGAACAAGTGTAATAAACCAGGAATTAATTTGACACCGAGCAAAAGTGTGGTGTCGTGTTTGTGAATTACACTCAACAATCGCTATACTTATCTTTGATATATATATATCCTGCTTCCAAATGAATACTTCGGCTATTTTCAGTAAGTTCTATATTTATTCGTCTTTGTAGAAATTCTCATGCAGAACAATCCCTTTATTTCTTTTTCCTTTTCAGGTATGATGAAGTGTAAAACAGATGTAACTTTCCAAGTCGATGATATAAGTAACAATTCCAAAATGACGAAGGCTTCTATATTGGTATGGTTTTCATATGACCGTGTTTCAATATCAGGTAAGTTTCAAAGTAAGTTTGTAATTTAGTTTCAGTTGTAGAATTTGGTCTCAGCCCACGATCAGTTTAATCCCGAGAATAATTTTTAGTGTCAAAACTGCTCCAAGATAAGTTCACAGTGTTGGATCTCAGCCCAACCTTAGTTTTTAAGGCTGGTCATCAGACTAGGAACAGTTCTCACAATAAGCGCGTAGCCCCGAATCAGTTCTTCTTCTTGGGTCTTAGCCCAAGATCGGTTCCCTATTAATAATAAATATTTTAAGTTACAATAATTTATATCTAGTTTTAATCAATTGCTTTTATTTGAATTAGTTTTTAACACATACCTTGTGTATTATAGGAACATCCACCGAGGGAACTATTCCATCTGTTGGTTCTTCTATAGTCTTCTGGTTTGTCAGAACAAGAAGTCTGCAAAATATTATTATGACTGTGTAAGTATTTCCCATATTCTATTAATAATTACATCTTTAAATATGAATTACTTGCATTAACTATATGAATCAATTCTTTTCCTTTACAGATTTACAACACACCTGTGACGATAAGATGTTTTCAACTGAGTGACAACAACAATGTTTACACGAATTCCACTTCACTGATTTGGTAAGTTCTTCGACAGTTGGAAATATAACAAAATCTTTCTAAACTCTCGTTACTATAATTCACATTTACTAAGTTAATGAAACTAATTTTATGAAAAATATGACAGATTAATTACAATTATTTCACAGTTCTTCTGCAATTTAATATCACCGGTTAGTAACATTCTAATTTCACAAGTTTTGAAAATAATTACACAATAAATGATAAATAATAATGAAAAAATATTGATATAATAATTAATAATATATCAAATCGATAAAACTCCAGCATAGGCTCAGGTTTCCATGAAAGGAAGAAGCAGCTCCTTTATATATAGTATATTAGTTATATATATATATATATATAAATAATATATATATATATATAGTATACGTAGAATACTATATTATATGCTATATATATATAATATATATATATATATATATATATATATATAAAATAAAATAAAAAGCACAGATTTACCATCAATAAAATTGACTGTTTTCCTCTTTTTCCTTTCCTTTGAGTTTTGTACATTGTCTGAATTATCATTACTCTTTAGGCGAGATGGGTGTATAGTTTCAGATACATTTGTAATTTGCTTAGTGGATATGGTTTCAGATACATTTGTAATTTGTCTCGAGTCATCGAGTTTCACAACTTCAATTTTTATATCCTTAAAGTCAGCACCATCCGTTTTATCTACTTTGGAAATTTTAGTGCCATTACAACCTCCTTCATCGATAATTTCAGGTTTTGTATCTGTGCTGCAAGATAAACCTTCATCATAATGAGTAGGTTTTGCATCTTTGCTGCAAGATACATCTTCATCATGAGTAGGTTTTCCATCTTTGCTGCAAGATACATCTTCATCACAATGGGTAGGTTTTGCATCTTCGCTGCAAGATACATCCTCATCATGAGTAGGTTTTGCATCGTTGCTGCAAGATACATCTTCATCATAATGGGTAGGTTTTGGGTGAACTTCAACATCAACGACCGTTGTTCTCAAAGGAGAGAAGAACTCCAACTCATTTTCTTTATCTTCATTTTTTTTATTAAAGCCTGGAAATGGTTCTATGCCGGCAGTAGACAATTTCAGTGCCACATCTAGTTCTTTCTGAAAAGAAATGATAATGATAAGTTAGAAAACAAACAAGGTTCCAATCTATTAACAATTAGAAGCTTGCCTAAATAAATTAATGATATATATATATATATATATTATATTATATTATATATATATATATATATGTATATATATATTTTGCTATTATATACTATATAGTAATATATATATATATATATCTAGTAGTCAGTATATAGAGGAGAGTACAGCGCATACTTGGAAGAGTTAAATTACCTCCATTTTTAAAGGTGGGGCTTTTCTCTTTTGCGTTCATAATTCTTTACACACTCATCCTCCAGGCACATATTACTGACCAACCATTTATCAAATTATCATATACACTACTTGTAAAGTACACACCCTCTTCTTAGACACCAACATTACAGACATCCCTAATACTACATATCCCTATGTGTGGGGAAGAAGAGAATTGCCCACATCGGTATATCCTGCGTGTCCGTAGAAGGCGACAAGGGGGCGGTGTAGTTGGGTTGGCTGCCACTACCACCTATCTCGTTGCTAGGAATGCTGATGCACGCCTCGGAGATGGTCGCCATAAACGGCCTTCTATTTTTCGGCGCATTGTGATGAATCGTATGGTACATAGAAATGTCAGATGAAAACTGTTGAGGAGAAGAGGTTAGAGGTGAGGGATGTATTTAGAAAGGGCAAAATTGATTTGCTCGCTGTAAAACAAAGATGAAAAGAAATGGTGAAAATGAGTGATGTGGTGTGAAATGTTTGTGGTGCTGGTGCTTGGAAAGGAATGAGAGGGGGAGAAGAAGAAGTTGCAATTCTGATGAGACTTGTGGTTCAGAGCTATGGTAGACTTTGTGTGTGTGAGTCCTAGAATTCAATGGTTAAATTTAAGTTTGATAAGAGGTATGGTTCATCTGAAGGATACGCTTGAGCTTAACGCATTTTGGGATCACTGATGATGTTTTGGATGGGGCGTTCGGTCCTTCCAGACGATGGTGTGTGGGGGACTGAATGGTTGGATAAGTGATCAAAAAAGGGATGTATTAACAGGTGGTTTTGGGGTGTCGGGAGAAAATGAGAATGGTAGGAAGGTGATTGATTTCTGTGAGGAGAGAGGTATGTGTGTAAGTAATACTTTCTTTAAAACAAGAGTACCATAAGTATATCTAGAGTTGGTGTATAGGTAGAGATGGTTATCGACAGTGAAAAGTATGATTGAATTTGTGTTGGTGAATGAAGGAGATGTTGAAGTATGTGTGGATGTTAAATCAGTGGGGGTTTCAGGAATGGGATTATCGATCCATTCATGTTGTTCTAGTGTGAAAATTAAAGTTAGTGGGGCTTGGATGTAGAGGAAGGTGGTTAGAAAGGAAGTGGGTAAAATTAAGAGTGAGAAGTTAAGTGAACAAGGTAATAAGGATAAGCAGGGTTCACACTGAAATTTTGAATTTGAATTCCCTGACTTTCCCTGACCAAATCCGCAAATTTTCCCTGACTAGCGTGTTCGTTATTTTTTGCGTATAAAATATCTATTAATCATTATTTCAGCCTATTTACTCAGTTCGAAACATTAAATTATTGAGAATTTACTTTAAGAAACTGTTTCATCCATCATATAATTTAATAAAAACATTTTTATTATCAGGGCCTATACCTTCCACATAGCCGTCCAACGCACTCCTTTTTTTATTTTTTCAAAGTAAACAGTTTATGTATACAAAAAGAAAATAAATTAAAAGCTTACATTTAATAGCTAGGTGAATAACGTCCCCTGTGATCACAAAAGTTCTTAATGGGGAGATTTAGGTTAATTTTTCTCTCAAAGCAATCTTGAATTTTTGATTTTATAGATCTTTCTCTGTACAAAGCTTTCAAGTTTTTAAGCATCCTTTCTGCTCTGTTAAGTTATAGATTTGTATGGATAATTTCTTTTTTCAACCTTTTTATTCTCTTTCTTCTTTTGGTTTCTGTTTCAACTCTATTTGAGATTCTTCACCCTATCTCCTATGGCAAGCTGTACATTTGTCAACATTTTTGAGTGATAAGGAACTTTATGAAATACTTCTCATGAGATCTTATAGAGCACCTTGTGCAACTGTCTTATGAGAAATCAGACTATTTCTTTCAGATTCTCCACTAAAATTGCTTAATTATAGAAAACCCTCCTCCACTGTCGCATTTCCTATGCGAAATATCAGTCATAATTTAATAATTTGCCGCAATTCCACATAACATTGATCCCCAGTACAATAGAAGAAAAAAACTAATCAGGTCTCTTAGAAAGACAATCACCATCCAAAAATATTTTGATTTTAATTCAAGGGTAGAATGAGCCTCCTCTGCAAAGTAGAGTGTATTGTGCTTTTGCTTTCTAGAAAATAGGGAGCAAGTCCATGGTTTAAATCACATATTTACATTTCATCGACACCATTTTAAAATTTGAAGCTCCTCGAACCCAGACTCTGGAAACATTAATTTAAACGTTTCCCCTATATCTGCACAACGAGTTTTAAAGAACATTTTATCGTCCCATCACCTTTAATGTAATATATTTCAGTCTTGTAACCATCATCTTTTTTAATGCTAAAAGAGAACTGATTGATAAACTGGTTTTTGGTTGGTTATTAATAGAACACTCAGGGTCATTACAATCGGTTGAGTATGATTTGAAGTTGATGGAATGGCATAATTTTCAATGCACACACCTTTCACTAATATTTGTATATTAGAACACATAACGAAAAAAGTTTTTCAATGATGGTTGATCCTGCTGAGTGTTGATTAAATTGCAGATGAGTTTCCCCTTGAATGTGAAAACTTCGGCTTGGCGGTCCTCAGTTAGATAGTTAATTCTTTTACATACTTTACAGTCAAGGCTTGGAACTTATACAGTCCTTTACCCAACCACCTGATCAACTGTGGGTTCAGTTTGACGTCCAACGACTGGTCGTTAAAGTTAGTATTTTTTGTTTAGTCAATTTTATAAATAAAATATAAATTACCGTTCAACTTGCACAGAACATCCAATATCACTTAGTACCAAGTAACCTCAAAAAAAGATTAAAAAAAACAAAAAACAAAAGTATAACTCCCTAAAAAGAAAAAGATATATAACAGAATTAAGTCATAAGTCATAACAGTCAAAACACAATCCATATACCAATGCACCTTCAATCGAAAAGGATAAACTTGGACAACCTCTACGACAGAATAGGAAGAATCAGTAGGTATAGTGAACTAAAAATAGAAAGAAACAGGATAGACAGTAGATTTATGGCATGTCATTCTCGCCAGTCCTTTTCATATCTCACTTATCAAATACATTTCTTATTCCACACATTTATACAGTAAGGAAAAAAATATAGCTATAATCAAAATATCCACTTGGTCCAATGTCATTCTTCATATGTTTGAAAATTTTAAAATTTCCCTGCTTCGTTGGGATTTCCCTGACTTTCAGCATATTTTAAAAACGTTCCCTGATTTACCTGACAATTTTTTTTTTCATGGACTTTTCCCTGACTTCCAGAAAGTGGAACCCTTGATAATATGTATGAGCGCTCGCGAAGTAAATCAGTTGATGTGAACAAGTTGAAACTGAACAAATTTGGGACAAATGAAGAAAGTAATTGTTAGCAGTGAAAAAGAAGTATGTGGATTGCTAAAGTAGGAAGTAAGATGTTAACAGTGAGTGGTGAGGATGGAAGAGGTGATCAAGTGGTTAAAAGTCAACAAAGAAGCGTGGTTTGATATGTTATTAAGTCAATGATGAAGTTTCAAAAAGAAGATGCTTGGAATTATATAAAGAGGAAAAAGAAATACTTTAAATGGTGCATACGTAGGAGAAAAGAAGAGTAAAGAAGGTATAAAAATGAGAAATGAATGGGGACTTATCAAGACGATAGGAAGCTCTTCTGGAAGGAAGCGCGAAAGGTTAAGAATGGAAATAAGGGGAATCTGCTAATAATGAATAGGGATGGTGCTTTTTGTAACTGATGAAAAGGATGTGAGGGAGTGTAGAAAGAGCAAACAAAAACCACCAATGCCAAACATTTACACGGAACGAAACCTCCATCTCCCCTCTCCACACACCTGGAGATGGTGCGGAGTCGATATCTAATCAG
>JABUQX010106156.1:0-5000 GCA_015478945.1 Trachelipus rathkii | reverse complement strand
GTTATCATATATATATATTATATATATATACATATATAGTATATATATATTAATATATTTATATATATATATATATATATATAATATATATATATATATATAATCAGGTTGGGTTCCAAGTACAGTACTTGTACTTGTATTTAAGTACATTTTTTGGAGTAACTTGTACTTGTACTTGTACTTGCAGTTTCTAAGAACCACTGTCATTGTATTGTACTTGTCTTGAGCCTTTTGTACTTGTATTGTGCTTGGTAACTTGCAAGCTACTTTTGCATTTTTAACACTTGCCATTATTTTTTTTTCCTTTTTTTTCCATTGTCCGAAGTTTGCTAATTATTTTTCATAAATATATTTTAAATAAATTTCATTTTTTATCTGTAAATATGTCATTTATTTATATATATATATATATATATATATAATATATTATATATATATATATAATAGTATATAATATATATATATAATATATATAGTATATATATATATATATATATATATTACGGTATATATATATATATATATATCGATGCATATCATCATCGTCATCATCAACCCACCTTTTTTTCAGCCCAAGACTGGGGTAAGGGTGCGTAACCATACATGTACCAGAACAAAAGTAGTAGAAGAATATGACACAATCGAAAAGAAAGCCAGCCTTACCTCCTTTTATACCTATTAGTGGGACTCGCCGCACAGAAAATCCACCCAGAGGTTCACGGACCGGACGGACATCATTATGTGCATCCTAGTCCCATGTGCGGCTGTTCATCCCTTGGCCCAGTGGGCCACAACCATACACCTAGCACAAAACCCTGCCATTTACTCCTATTATGCACTGGAGTTTTTCTCGGCCTGCAAACTCACATTTCACTCCTCCAGACATTTTTTTGCTGACTCAATCCACTTTTTCTCGGTCGTCCCAGCCGGTCGATTCCCCACACACTCACCACTATAGATCCCGCTTAACCAAACGACTACCATCACAATTCTTTCCACATGCCCAAACCATCTAAACATACTTCATTTATCTCTCTCCATTTACCCTTTTTTCATAACATACAACTCTGTAATACGTTCATATTCTTCATTTATCAATTCTCTCACCCTAATAGCGCCACCCTAAGATTGTCCTGCTGAACACATTGTACTTTAGATCTATTACCTCTTATTCAGACCACTAGTCTTACTACTATCACATTGAACAGGTAATCACTTAACAGATCGAAGTCAAGACCACTAAGCGCACTCAAGACTTACGTCTCTTTACATCCACCAAGAATATTATTTGCACCAGCCTCCTTCCTGCAATTCACAACTTACCTACTACACTGCGGGCCATCATCCGTTCCTTTACGTCAACATATATATATAGCCTAAATATTTAACTCAGTCACTTGTTCCAGCTGATCACCATCTAGCATAATTCACACCGAGGACTGTCCCTCACTCTTAATACCATAACCTTACTCTTATCTACGTCTACTTTCCACCCATCCTTTTTACACACCCTCCAAAATCTTTCTACCAATACTCTCAAACTCTCAGATTCACCTCACAAAACCGAATATTATATCGCTATATATATATATAATATATATAGTATATGAATCTATATATATATATATAATATATATCTTTTATATATATATATATAATATATTATATATATATTATATATATATATATATATATATATATATATGCAGGTCATAATTGACATATTATTTATAGACGAAATGTTGAATCAAGGAATTTAGCAGCTGAAACAAAGCGTTTTTGAAGGGTATAGTTCCAAGGGATTAGGAGATCAATATTAGTACTTTTTTAAGGGTAAGGGGAAAAATTAACTGTTAAGTATTCAATTAGGGTAATTAGTTTATTGATTTGTTGTAGGGAAGATTATATGTTGATATTTTTGGTCGAACGAGTGCGTCGAATGAGTGAAGAGCTAATTTGGGGAAGAATAAGGTGCGTTTAGAAGTGGTAGAGGTGTGTGGATCAAATCTGTAACATTGAAACAAATGATTGGGATAATGAGGGAGGAAGAAGAATATATTGTTTTTAGATTATCGAATTTCAACGAGGCGTATATAGGATTAGATAGGGATCTAAGGCAACTATTAGTCATGATGCAGGTAGTGGTAGGTTTCTGAATAGAATCAAAAGTAAGTATGTCGATAGTGAAGCTTGTGTAAGAATAAATGGAGTCCAAAGTGATTATATATATATATAATAGCGGAGTGAGACAGGGATGTGGTATGTCTCCTTTGGTTAAAGTCAAATCTGTATATGGATGAAGGGTATGAAAGAGTACGAGGGGGGTGACGGGATAGAGTTTAAATGATGAAGAATTTACTGAGAATGGGGATTCCTTCCTATTATATCTGAGATGATTTGGAATTTGTTTGGCAATCTGAAAGAGTTTGAGGAGGACTAGTAGGGAGATTGGTAGGGTGTGTAAAAGAAAGGGTTTGGAAAGTACGAGAATGAGTAAGGTGTAATGTTGTGAAGTGAGGTACAGACCTCAGTGTGAGTTATTTAAGAGGTGAGCAGCTGAAAAAGTGTCTGAATTTAGATATTAGAATATATGTTTGATGAAAGGAAACGGATGATGGCAGAGTGTAGTAGGAAAATTGTGAATGGAAGGAAGAGGTGCATTAAAATCGTTGGTGGATGCAAAAGGGCTAAGTGTTGAGTGCGCTAGGGTCTTACATGAGGGTATGTTGTTACCGTGTTATTGTATAGTAGTGGACTATGGTCTGAATAAGAGGTATAGATCTAAAATTACACAATGTGTGTCAGATGGACAATCTTAGTGGGTCGTGTTCAGGTGTTGAAAAGAAAGATAAACATCACACCGCGCACACACACTGTTTGGTGCTGAATTGGGGTAAATGCAAGAGAATATAATGAAACGGACGGTGAGATGCGTTTGGTTCCTGTGGAAAAGGATGGGACTGCACAGACGTCGTTACCGATGTAAGTGGCGAGTGTGTTGGGGAATCGACGGATGGGAGACAGAAGAAAAAGTGGATTGAGTCAGATAAGGAATGCCTGGAAGAGAGAATGTGAGTTTGCAGGGGCGAGAAGAAAGGTGGATAACAGGGAGTGAATCGTGGGTTTTGTGAGGAGGTATGTTGTGCCCATCCTGGGCAAGGAAGAACCACATTGACGAGAGGTCCATAGTTAGGTCATCGGCGGTCCCCGTGAAGCTCTAGGGTGGATTATTTCTGACTGCCGACAAGTTCTCACTAATTGGTATAAGGGGACGGTAAGGCTGGCTCTTTCTACTTGCTTCCTATTCTTCTACTATTTTTATATTTCCGGTATATGTTACGCACCTTGCCTCATCTTGGGGAGATAAGATGGTGAATGAAATGATGATGGATGATGATGATATGATATATATATATATAGTACTAATATATAATATATTATTATTATATAGTATATATATATAGTATATATATATATATTATAATATATAGATTATATATATATATATATGTATATATATATATAGTTAATAAATATATAATATAATAATATAATATATATCATGTTCGGCTACTATTCTTTGGGAAGCGTAATTTTATAATGAAATAGAAAGCACTAAACATTCCCGAACATCAATCCAAACTTTTGCAACCGTTTCGATGACCTACAAACTGTCATCATCTCAGAAAATAAGACACTACAAAATAACTAAATAGCAATATTGTTAATTGCTATTAATTATTTTGTAGTGTCTTTTAACTGAGATGATGACAGTTGAGTCATGAAACGTTGAATAAGTTCTTTGAATGATGTTCAGATTCTTAGTACTATTCCTCACATTAATATATAATATATATATATAATATATATATATTATATATATAATATATATATTATATAATATTAATATTTATAGTATATATATATATTTATATATATATATATATATAGGTATATATGTATATATATTGCAATTTCATAAAGTACTTGTACTTGTACTTGTACATGATACCATGTACTTGTACTGTGTACTTGAACAAATTCTAGAAGTACTTGTACTTGTAATGTGAACAATTCTAGAGTACTGTACTTGACTTGAAAAAATGTACTTAACCCAACCCTGATATATATATATAAATATATATATTATTATAATATTATATTAAGTATATATATATGATATATATTATATATTATATAATATATATATATATATATTATAGATATAATTATATATATTATATATAAATATAATATACTATATATATAAATATTATTATATATATATACTGGTAATAGTATCAGGGATGGGGAGTCCGAGAAAAAATAGAATCACGACTCCCGACTCGACTCCCAGAGTCGATTTAAAAACAACCGACTCCCGACTCCCAGAGTCGAATTTTAGACACAATCCGACTCCCACTCCCGACTCCGATCCGATGCCTATGTACGCACACGTAAACTTGTTGACAAAAAAGAAATTTTTTTACAATATTATAATTTCAAATATGAAAAGAAGAAATCAAATATAATATAATAATAATAATAATAATTAATCATAAAATAATAATAATAATAATAATAATATAATAATAAAATAATATATAATAATAATAATAATAAATGAATATTATTATTATTATTATCTATTATTATTATTATTTATATTATTAATATTGATATTATTATTTTATTTATAAATATAATAATAATAATATAATAATAATAATAATAATAATTAATAATAATAATAATAAAATAATAATAATTAATACAAATATAATATTAGTTATATTATTATTATTATTAATTATTTATTATTATTATTATTATTATTATTCATATATTATTATTATTGCAGTGAGCTTCGGGAGGCTGACCTATATAATATATATTATTATTAAAATAATAATAATAATATTATTATTATTATTATTATTATTATTATTATTATTATATTATTATTTTATGATTTTATGATTATATTTAAATATTATTAT
>JABUQX010106155.1:32500-42500 GCA_015478945.1 Trachelipus rathkii | reverse complement strand
CGAGAAATCTCTTACTCAGCAGGAAATGGCACCGGCGCACAGCGCACGCCGAGGTGAAGGTAACGCGGCACTTGACACCCTGTGTGCGGATGCGCACTGTTTGCTTCCCCCAATTAATAATAATACAGAAACATGAATTATAAAAAGTTGATCTCGCTATAATAATAATAATAATAATAATAATAATAATAATAATAATAATAATAATAATAATAATAATAATAATAATAATAATAATAATAATAATAATAATAATAATAATAATAATAATTAATAAAGATTTTTTCTATTATATTCATTAAAAGAAATTTACTTTTTATTCGTTAAACCATACTTTTGGTTAAATTAATAGTCATTATACAACTTCAACTTATAATATGGTATCCAAGTTTACATTTCCGTAATGGCAGAGAGATTTCTACTGATAGGGAACAAAATTGTATAATTGAGCTCTTTTAACTTATTTGCTAAGTAAGTTGTTATTATTGTTCATGCATACAACATTAAATTCTTTACAAAATATGCTTCACAAGCTTTAAAAAAATGAACAAAAGATCAGATGCCTGATCATCACTTAAACACAGATGTTCCAGTAAGTGCTCATATTATAGGAATAGCAAAAACATATTTTCTCTAATTATCTTCATTATAAATAAAAAAAACTATAAAAGATTCATAAAATTAAACATACAAAATAAACATATTCATTTAAAATTTTTAATGTATCTTTGTTCCTGATTTATCTTTAATTTTTTTAATTTCTATTTTATTCTTTTTTCAACTTTATTAATATTAATTATATACTTAAGTAATAAATTATAAAAGAAAGGTTAATTTTCAATGGCCTATAGATAATATATTTATATAATATATATATATATATATATATATATATAATATACTATATATTATATATATATATATATAATATAAATATATATATATATATATATAATAATAATATTATAATATATATATATACTACTATATATATATATCATACACCTTTTTTCCCCAAGACTGGTAAGATGCGTGCAGTGCACCGGAAACAGAAAAGGTCAGCTAGAAGGATTATGACAAGTCGAAAAAGGAAAGCCCAGCATACCGCACCCTTAATAACCTATTAGTGAGAAACTCTCACAGTCAGAAAGTCCCCCCTAGAGCTTTCACGGACCGCGATGACCCTCCTATTGTAAGACGTATAATGTACGTTCATCCCCTGGCACAGGTCGTCCACAACCCATTACCCCCTCCCCCACAAAACTGCAGCATTCACTCCTGTAGCACTTTTCCTCTCGGGCTTCTGCCCAACTCACATTTCTCTCCTCCAGACTTCCATTTACTGACTCAATCCACTTTTCTCGTCCCAGCGGTCGATTCCCAAACAGACTCACACTATACATCGTTAACCAGACCACTCTCATCCATCCTTTCACCATGACCAAACCATCTCAACGTACCTTCATTTATTCTCTCATTTATTCCCTTTTTCAACCAATTCCACCTCTAGCACGCGTCCATTCCTCATTTTATCAATTCTTCTCACACGCAACACCCCCCTAAAGATCAATCATCTGAACATATTGAACTTTAGTCATATATCAAGTGATAGCGATACCATAGCTCACTACTATACTTAACACAGGTAACCAATATACCCTCATGTAAACCCTAGCGCACTCAAAACTTAGTGCCTTTTCGTCCACAAACGATATAATCCACCAGCCACCTTCCTGCATTCACAAACTTCCTTCTACACTGCATATCCATTACCCTTATTCACTTCACATATAGCCTAAAATATTTAAACCGGATACTGTTTCAGCTGCCTCATCATCAACATAATTCTAATATAAATATATATATAATATATATATATATTATATAATATATATATATATATATATATAATATACAATATAGTTATATAGATTATATTATAATATGATATATAGATATATATTATATATATATAATATAATATATATATATATATATATCATATATTTAAAAGCCCAATGTTTAAAAAAATTTTTTCAATAATATTTTTAATTAAAAAACGAGTTCTGTTTATTGATTTAAAAGACAAAGCAAACCACACAAACCCGCTACCACCTACGTGAAAAACCATCAGTGAAAAAAGGACTATCGCCTTACTTACGCGAGGCCAAGAATAATAAAATTAAAAAGCTGGTTTAAAAGAGTTACATCTAGGTGTTCTTTGCAACAGACGGTAAAATTTCTACGATGGTCTTCAGGAATAGTTGCAAAAGGATGTTTCACTTGTTTATTGTAATTTATTTTAAAAGTATTAAAATTGTGACTACCAAACCTAGAGAGGGATCGAAATTAAAATAAAGATTGGTCTCCATCCTGGAAGCACTCCTTATTATAAGCACAGAGGTATTTTTTTCTAAAAAAAATCTTAGGGCGGAGTCGGGAAAAGTTAGTGGAATCATCTATGATAGAGCTATTAGAACAGGAAGCAGAAATGATGGCTTTATCATAAAATTGTTAGAATACACAAAACTTATAAGAATGAGTAGAAGATTTTCAGTAGTTTTTTTTTTGGCAAAAGAAAAGAAATTTCTAGCCGTAGGATTGAAAAAAGGGTAGCAACCTTTCGTTGGGGGTAAGTGAACTTGTCGATTATTTTCCTATGAAGTTTTGCTGAACAATAAAATCATTCTTTAAATAGAAGAAGGAAAGCATTTACAGGTCTGCTACTGCCCTTTTGCCGAATTAATAGAAGAACAAACGCGACAATATCATTGCATCTTTTGCGTAACAACAAAAATTATACGGTAAATTTGTTATTTACATGCAACTCTATTATTACACACACTAGTTCGGGCTGAAAAGTAACCCTTCTTCTGCTGTAAAATTTCATACGCTGCAAATAAGGTAATGGAACAAAGACTGAAAAAATGTCAAAGGTTATTCAATGAGCATGTACAAAATTTTTTTTTTTACATAATCTCGAAACGTCAATACATTTCTGCAAACGTATTAACCACAACTCTCAAAACTGGTTGAAAAAAAGTCTTGATACGTTTACCGAAACCAGTCTAACACCGTCTCTTCACCTTATCATCTGAACCAAATCTCACTCCTTGGAGACTTTCCTTCAACTTTGGAAATAAGTTTAAAATTACTGGGACCAGATCAGGACTGTAGCATTGGGATGATTTTTGACCTAGAAGTTCAAGCATTAAAGCATTTGGCACTGCAATGTGGTCGAGCGTGTCATTGATGCAGGAGGAAAAACGGCTACGTGTGATCTTATTCGACGTATGTGATTTTTCAATTTCTGAAGAGTTTCACAATAGCGATTGGAGTTTACAGTCATGTCACATGTACAGTTGCTCAACAAAGATAAGCGTGAGAAAGCAGATTCGCTTCTTTCACCGGTTTCGCAGAAGTGGTTTTAATGTTTTGCAGAATGTATTGATGTTTGAGGATTGATATTTGTAGAAGAAAAAATTACATGTCATGATTAAACTGTGACCTTCAATCTTGTTCATACCTTATCTGCAGTTGTGAAATTTGAAACAGAACAGCGTTACTTTTCAACTGATCCCATTATATATATATAATATGGCCTATCATTCTATATAAATATATAACTATATGTATAATATATATTAATATATAATAGATATATATAATATATATATATATATATATATATATATATATATATAATAATAATATATATATAAATATTATATATAGATATATACTATATTATAGTAATATAGTATATATAATATACACTTTCTTACCCTCATCCCAGAAGGGATTCTTATCCTGTCAGCCGCCGCAAGCATCTTCTCCAGAGTCCCCTCTCCTGCACGTATTCCTCTTCTCTTCAGCGCTCTCATATTTGTTAGCTGACATCTTTCCAGGTCCTCCACACCGATTCCCGCCCATCTCTTCTTCGTCTTCCCCTTGGTCTTCTGCCATCTGGTGTCCATTCCCATCTTCTTTTCGCATTCTCTCCTGCTCCATCCCCTCCAGATTGTCCCACCATCCCAATCTCCCCACATCTTCAGTATCTTCTTCTTCACCCCTATATCTTCTCTAATAACTCCATTCCTTATTCTGTCTCTCCTACTCGTTTCCGAATCATAGTCTTAATTCCTCATCTCCGCCGCTTTTATTCTACTCTCCTCATCTTCTCATTGTTGTCCAGTTCCGTCCATACAGCAGATGTTTCGGGGAAGGGGGGGGTTTTTCCAGTAATTTTTTTTTTTTTTTTTTTTTTTTCTTTTTTTTTTTGGCGCGCTGTAAAATCACATTTTAACTTTCTATTCTGATGTTTCTGTTTTCATCCAGGGGATACGCTTTCATAACTAACCATACTTTTCTATTCTTCGCGTAATCTCTTCCACTTCCTCCCCTTCTGTTAAACATCCTCCGAGATAATTGCAGGTAATTTACCGCCTTCACCTCCTACTCTCTCACCATCATTCTCATCCCCTCTTCATTTCCTCCGGTTACTTTAATATTCTATGCTTCTGATGTTCATCTTCATCCCTGCTTCTCCAACTCCTCTGATACAACTCCACCACCTCTCGATCGCATCTCTCTCTCGCTCCAACATGGCCAGATCGTCTGCAATGCCATTATGTTCCCATTCAAATTCCCAGTTCTTTTCTTTTACTTGCCTTATAACCACGCTGAAAAAATAATATACACAGCAGTGGCATAAAACCACCCCGCTGCTTCATTCCTTTGTTTTCACTCCAAACCATCTATCGTTCTCGCACTCATTCTAACAGTTACGCTCTTTCTATACATACCTTCTAGCGCCTTCTATTAATCTTACCCTTTCACTCCATAATCTCTCCATAGCTCTTCCAGAGCTTGATTTCCTTAGCAACCGAATCGAATGCCTTTTGTAGATCGATGAAGGTACAAAGAATCTCTTGCCAATATTCCAGCATCTTTTCTCCGAGACCATTCTCCAGTGTGAATAAGAGGTCCGTCGTTCCCCTTCCCCTTCTATACCCGTACTAGTTCTTCTCCGAGTCTCGGCTTCACCTTCTCTCTCAACTCCTCCATCTCAATCTCATTCAAAACCTTCCTCCCATGTCACAGGAGATATACTTCTATAATTAATACGCTCCAGCATCTCCTTTATCTATATGTCGGTATATATATTTGCTTTGCCCCAACCTTTCGGCACCTTTCCCTCTCTCCAACACTTCTTCATCAACTGAATGATATCTCCCTTTCAGCTCCTCTCCTCCCTCTCCACCAACTCCACAGCCACTCCATCATCTCCTGGAGCTTTACCCTTCATCCTTTTTATAGCCTCTTGCCCTCTTCATATTCCTCCACCGTTATATCTCCGCCTTCATCCTCCTCTTCCTCCTCCCTCGTCTGATCTGCAGCTTCTCCCTCTTGTTCTCTGTATTCTACATTTAGCAGATCTTCATATATTCGGTCCATCTATCATTTCTTTCTTGCAGTCTCACAAGAATCTCTCCGTTTCTATCTTTTATGTCTAGTTACGCTTTTTGGTTTACTATATGCGCCTTCGCCATCTTAAAGCTTTTTCTTCACCTTCGCCCACATCTCGTATTTTCCTGACCATTCTCTCTCGCTCTCCATCATTTTTTCATCTCCTCTTTATTCTCTCTGCCCTCATCCTTGCTTGACATATTCCTCCCGTCTGCAGCTGTTCTCTTCTTCATAGCGCACTTCCTCATTTTTCTCTGTTTTTTTCTTAATTGCTTTTACACTTCTTCGTCCACCATGGTGTATGTCTCTTGCCTAGACCTTCCTACCCATCATCTTTTCAAGAGTTTTCTTTGCCACTCCCTGATGAACTATCTGCAAGTCTCTCGTTTCTCTCCACATTACTTGGCTTTAGGTTACCTGCATTTTCCCGTCATAATTCGTCTCGGTTTCTGTTCTGCCACTTCTTCCACTCTGTATCACTGCCCTCTTCTCTCATTTATATATATATATTATACTAATATATTTATTATATTATATATATATAATATATAATATATAATATATTATATAGTATATATTTCTTATATATATTATAATATAATAATATATAATTATATGACTAATAACTGCATATAACCTGTTTTACAAATCAAATTTGATTAAAAAAGAGAAATTAAAATCTGCATATAAATATTAATTTAATTTCCGTAAAAACTACCATCATAATTCCATAGTAAATATAAATGTCACAGGCCTGCATCTTCTACAAGATTTTTCTTAGATTATCATTATAAACTGGCAACGTTGCTTACCACTTTTACGTTCATTCTTCTTCTCGGAAAGGAAAGGGTTTTTTTAAAGGTGCACCAACTTATAGATAAGGTAAATTTGATTAATTTTTTGTTAAAAGAAAGGCCTTGTTTTCATTTTAATGGGGCGGTCTCGGTTTATGTCTAATCTAGGTCATATGCAGTATCGAGAAATTTTGCAAGCCTTCCCACAGTAAAGGGTGAATAGGCAATCTATTGTATTTTTCGCCCGCGGAATATTTAGTTTTACTTAGCTTCTACGACCTGTGGACTCTAAAAGTAATAATTTAGGAGTATTTCGTATTTCTAAATATTTTAAGAACGATTTTATTTTAAAGATAAAATTATCCCGTGGACACTGAAAGCATACCAGTAGCTTTCACACCTTGACATGCCTTAGATACACCGTGAAAAGTTTATTAATAAATAGAAGGATCGATTCTGTGTCTAACACGGGTCTCTATCTCTGCTCTGGAACATTTTCGTTTCTAGACCTGTCTTTGTCACTCACACTCCATATTTCAGAAGACTTCTGTTTCAATAAAACTCTACGGCATAAAAGAGTTTTAAAGGAGCAATACAGATCGGATAATATTTATTAATGAAAGACATTAGTGGGAACATATTGTTCTTGAAGAGAGATACTTTGCTGTCTTATGCAGTATTAAAGGAAAACACTTTTGAGAAAGTTTGATAGATGCCCGAGAAGAACTTATAGAAAGTTATTTTGAAGAAAGACTTAATACGTTTTGAAATCACTTGAAGACTTTGAACCTGACTACAAGCCATATTCAGAAACTATTTATTGAAGAATAACTTGCGAATTAAGAGGAAGACTTTGTGAATATTTATTGAAGAATAACTTATGAATTAAATAGAAGACTTTGTGAATATTTATTGAAGAATAACTTATGAATTAAATAGAAGACTTTGTGAATATTTATTGAAGAATGGGTTATGAATTAGTTTGATTGCTGTGTGCAACTTTTCTGGAGCTGAGTTTTTATTGAAAAAGAATCTTTTGATATGTATTTGTTACAAGGACAGGTCCTCCAACGAAGATTTCCCCACATGCAGATAGACCACGTTTTGAGCACATAGATCCGACATGTTATTTACTTAAACTTTTTTCACTGTACCTAGGATGTCAGGTGTGAAGCTACCTTGGGTATCTTTATTCCCACGGGATAATTTTATCTTTAAAATAAAATCTTAAAATATTTTCAAATAGAAATTATCCTTAAATTAATTATTTTTATAAAATAAATAATATTCCCACGAAAATAAATAGATCTATTCCCTCATCTCTGTGGAGCTTAAAATCTCATTCTTAATCTCAATTATTAAATCCTCTACTAATGCGTCCATCACTCCAGACTCCTTTACTGATTCATCACTTATTGAAACTTTTTCTAATGAACTAGTATTCCAACTCGGAAAATGTGCAAGATTGAGACTTTGGATCTTTCCAAAATTAATTTTTCAATGCCAGAAATAGCATTCCGACTCAAGAAGTCTTCTCTCTTCAATACACTGGCTTCAAATAACTTTTCATATAAGCCTTGATAATGAAGTTTCTCCTTTCTTAGTTTCTTTTTAACTGATTTGAGATACCGAATTTCATTTTCTGTTGAAATAAATTCTTCTCTCGTAATCTGTTGAGCAGAGGGTTCTCTTCTTCGCATTTTCGGTCTCCAATTGCTGTATCTTCAGATGTGCTCTGAGTTGCTGTAACTTTATTCCTGGCTTCATCTAATTCAATTGGAGATTGTATAATCCTGTAACTTGGAAACGATTTGGAATCAAAAAGACATCGTGAATATTTATTGAACTTTTGTATCTGAACCAGAAGTCTAAATAGAGAAGTTATACCCTAGACAACTTGGTTTATATTCTTTTGGATTTGAATAAAAGAATTCCAGGGATTGACACGTTTATTTATTGGCGAAAATCCCATCTTGTGACAATAAATTGGGGGCCTAGTCCGGAATAGTTTCTGAAGGAAAGTGAATATAGCGAAAGTTGGCTTGTGCTTCTCAACTATGGATTACAATTCGCTGGCAAAAAATTGCTCAAGAACTCGGCTTAAAGGGAAAAGAAGCTAGAGAGTTTATAAATGAAGAAAGAGAAGCAACTGAGAAAGCAAGAGAAGCTGCCAGTGAAGCTGCCAGAGAAGCAGCAGAGAAAGAAGTTTCCAATAAAGCGGCAGAAAGAGAAGCTGCCAGAGAAGTAGCAGAAAGAGAGAGAAGCTGCCAAAAAGGTGGCAGAAAGAGAGGCTGCCAGAGAAGCAGCAGAGAGAGAAGCTGCCAATTAATCGGCATAAAGAGAAGCTGGCAGAGAAGCAGCAGAGACAAAGAGAGCATGAGCTGGAACTTAGATGGATGGAACTACAAGCGGGCAATAATACTCAACAACAAATTGTAAATAACAATGATGTTAAGGCGAGGCACTAAAACTCCCTCCTTTCGCAGACAACAGGGACGAGATACATTGCTACCTTGAACGTTTCGAAAGAATCGCAGAAATAAACGGATCGGACAGAGGAAATTAGGCATCCCACTTTAGCACCTTGTTGATGGGAAAGGCTTTAGTTGAATATTCTCGCATCCCTAAAGAAGAGTCAAAGGACTATGATAAATTAAAAATCGCTCTCCTACTATGTTACAACTTAACAGAGGACGGCTATAGGATAAAATTCAGAAGTGCGAAGGCGTACAATTACGAAAGGCCTATCCAGTTCATAGATAGATTGAAGAATTATGTAATGAAATGGACGGAACTGGCGGAGATTAGCAAAGATTTTAATAGTATTATCGACATAATAGTAGCAGAACAGTTCCTAAATACTGCCAGAAGGAACTTGCGACATTCTTACGTGAAAAAAAGATTAACAAACTCGATATGATTGCTTAAGAAGAAGAGAATTATCTCCAGGGGCATAATAAAAACTTGGTGTCGACAATTAATAAAGATGATCCCTCAAAGAAGGAGAGGAAAGATGCTAGTGAAAACCACAATCAGTTTGAAAGGCAAAATATCTGACTACATGTTTAAATGTGGCAAGAAAGGGCACAAGGCCATCGGCTGTAAAAATTACAACCCCTATAGGAGATATGATCAATATAGGAACTACAACAATCGTTCTAGCAATAATTGGAGAGAGGGACCTAAAAGGGCAGCTGCCGCTATAACGAGTGAAATTAAGCAGCGAAATAAAAATGATGTGTCTGATATTACGCCAATACATAATGATATGAGAACTGATAAAAATGTTAACATCATGAAACATTTTGACAGTAACAATAGGATTGCTTTAGCGTGCGGTTAAACTGTACCTGTCATCAGAGTAGCGTGCGTGAAGAGCAATAGCATAGGACACAACATTCAGAAGGCAATGATGCCGGTTGTCGGCGGTAAGATCAATGGAATGGCTGAGATCGTGCAAAGGGAAACCAGTTGCGACTGCGTCATAGTCAAAAAGAAATATACGTCGGCAGACCAAAAGACCGGTAAGAGGAAACAAATATTGTTAATAGACAATACAATTAGGGAGGCACCTGTGGACGAGATTGACGTTGATACACCCTTCTACACAGGGCGTGTTGAAGCTGTAGATCTTGACAATGCCATTTACGACTTAATAATAGGGAATATTCCTGGTGCAAGGGGCTCTGAAAACCCTGTCGAAGATGTGATAGCGCCTGGCGCGAAGGAAACGACTG
>JABUQX010106155.1:5000-30000 GCA_015478945.1 Trachelipus rathkii | reverse complement strand
TAACATAAATATATTATATATAATAAATATATATATATTATATATAATATAATAATACTATATAATATACTAATATATATATAATATTATATATTATTATTAAATATAATATTATATAGAAATTATAATGTGTGATATTTGTTTAAATTACAACATTTACCGCGAGCGCGACACTTGTTACGAACGTTGTTCGAACGAAACGAAAACTCTGGCAACAAATTGCTATAATAAAACATATATTTATAATAAATATATATATATAAATATATATAATTTTATATTATATAATATATATTATATATACTTATATCAATATATATATATAATATTATATATATTAATATATAATAATGCTAAAATTAATATAAATTTGTATAGTTCTGGGAATGGATCATGTTTATTTTAGGTTTAGCTGTATGAATTAGTTAATTAGGATTATATATATATTATTACATATAAATTGTTAGTTAGTTTAGTATAAGGTTGATGTATTTAGTTCGGTTAGGTAGTGATAGATTAGTAGGTTAGGTAGTGCGAATACTTAAGTTTAGTAGCGTATAGCTTAAATAGAATCTAGAGGAAGTTAAGTTACGTTATGTTAAGCAGGTATTGTTTAGTTAACTAATCTTACGATTTGCAAAAGTTAAAGATCTAGCGCAAATAGGTTTAGAGATCAATATATGTATAGTATATATATAATTGACATAATATATACAGTAAAATATATTAAAATATATTTAATTATATTTTTTTATATTACGTATTATATTTTGCTGTATGCGTGTTAATTCATAAGATAACTAAATAAAAATATATAAATTAAAACATAAATGTTATGAAATATCATTCAGTATTTTATTTAATACACTATTGTTTTAAAATAAAAACACAGACGCATTCTCCATTCTCTCCGAAATAACACTGAAATTGTCTATGAGTATACCAAAATAAGACTCCGGTGCAATAACCTTGCCAGACGTATAATTTTTTTTTATGACGTACGTTGGAAAATAAATTATTAATAAATCATAAAATTTTTATAAACTTTACTAAGAGAAAAGATTGGCAATATCTCTATTTCAAACATTAAAAGTTAAAAAATACTGATGTAAAAATAAAATCTATCACTAAAACTCTTTTTGTTTACTTCATACAAGACTGTCGACAATATGAGGAAACCCCCATGGGTTTGACTATATAGATTTATTAAAATATCAACTACTTCGTATAATGTATTTCTCAGTTTATGTAAAATATACAGAATACATAGATATAAATATTAAATATATAATATATATATATAAATATATATATATATATATATATACATTATAAAATATATAAAGTATAGAAGAGTATAAAAGAACTATTTATGCTTATATAATAGTTTCTGAATAATATATATATATATATATATATATATAGATAAATATATATATCATAATAATATAATATATATATAATAATATATGATATGATAGTATATATATATATATAATAAATAATATATATATATATATATAATTCGATATACCATAGAATGCAATACTATATACATATATAGAAAACTAAAGAGGTGTAATCTGTTACATATAAGAAAATATATATATAAATATTATAATAGTATATATATAATATAATATATATATAGATTATAAAATATATAAATCAAGTAAAATTAATATACTAATAGATATATACGTATATGAAAAGACTATATATAGTATATAATACTACTTAACTATTATTATTTTATTATAATATCATGATATATATTAATACTACTATTCCAGTGAGAATGTCAGTCTGCAGCAGAAATCACCCATCGTAAGAGTCTCATAGGGACAGCAGAGGAATCATTTATCCCTTGCCCTTATTCAAAGTATATATATATATTATATGGTAGTTCATACCTTTGTCACAAGGTGTATGCCACAACCTAATACATACCTCACCCTTACAAAGAAAACCTGCACATTCAATATCTATTCACTCAGAGAGATTTGTGTCGGCCCTGCCAAAATCAACCAGTTTATCGCTTCATACAGGGCGTACTTAGCATGTCTCAATGGTTACGTCATCGTGTGCTTTTCCTTTTATTTTAATCTGTACCAACAAACTCATGTTAGATTTTAAAAAAACCAACAAAACACTACAAATAAACAGTATAAAAAGAAATTCGAATATTCAATAAAAATCCTAAATGAAAATTATATTCTTACAAAAGCTATAAGTAAATAATAAAATCAAAATATAAATTAGCTATTTGCGTGCCTCAATAATTACAATTTATCATAACTGTGTATCTTAAAGATAATACGCGTATTCTGTATACAAACATAACTTCCATACTATTTCGACTCACATGATATCTGTAATAAATCTAGGCTTATTCCTTTTGATCTCGCGTTTCTCTCACTCTCCGGTATAATTCTAATTACTCAAATTCTCACTTTAATACACCTTGTGTTTCAGTTTTGCATTTTAAAACTATTATATTTAGTTTATATATTTATAATGATCTCTATTTTTTAATATTCTAGCCAATTAGTTCCTCATTATATCTTATTATTATTATATTAAATATTATAATATTATTATTTATTATTATTATTATTATTATTATATAATTTATTAATATTATATATATTATTAATTGAGTTATCACTTAATTTTAGATTCGTATATCATAAAAGATTAATTATTATATATATTATTATTATTATTATTATAATTATTAGTAAATATCAAAAACTTGGCTACCTATATTTATATAAACCTAAATTAAAAATAGATATAGTTAAATAAATTATAGATACCACCACATTCTTGTACTAATTACTATATACTTATTTCATAACTACAATAATTAACAATAGATATATGATACTAAAATATATCGTTACCACTTTCTTCATCATACAACAATATATAATACCTAAATCAATTCTAAAATTATAATTATACTCATATAATATAATAACATATAGTATTACAATTACCGTTACTAATATATACTCCAAATAATATTATTACTAATAGACTAAATATAAACTTAACAGAGGCCCTCAGTCCATCTATTTAACAACCTATAAACTTATATATTATAGTATTTTACTGACCTAAACTTCACTATAGGTAAGAAGGTCTTTAACAGTGCAGTAACAAATTTCGTCACTCTAATTACGTTATTTACCTATAAACCCGGATTCATCAAACATTGCATCATATCAGAAACTGAAGTTGTTCAAAGTTGAATAATCTTTCTTTGGAAACAGACCTGCTATAATGACCACAAAGAAATCTGTGAACCATCATGCATAAAATGTGGTGACATCTCTGGTTGACATGAATGATTTATGTTGCCATCTTGGTGCACTTCGGCCTATTTCTTCATATTCGCAAAGAGTTGCAGAGTTTCCTTTCCAAACATTGGTTTCACCGCTTAATCACCAGGCTCATAGGAATAAACATTCCATAATTATTAACTGTCATGTCCTTTTGTCACCTGGGACAAAATTTAGAAACAATTCTAGGTTGTATAGAAGAATGCAAACGCCGTACCCAAACTTTTTCTTGCGGTTACGATAAATAAATAACAATTAACTTTACAGTAATTACTTATTTAAAAAATAGCAAGACATTTTTCTTTTATTTTTAAATGCTACTGACTATGAATCTCATCTCAAATTAACAAAGTATTTATCCCCATTTTCAAACTTTTCCAAAACATAATCATTCCAGAGAGTTCAAACATTCATAACCTACACACCAAAAACATCCAATAATGTCTCACATATACTGGTTTTATAACTCACATATTTATGGATTTTTCTGTTGTGAGAGTCCTAAGACTTATCTATAACACCGTCCAATTGAGAGACCACTGCCTTAATATTGGCTATTCGTATAATGTAATATGTAAATATAAGACCTAAGATGCCCCGCTGTTCATTTTTGCAAAGGACTTCGTTATATAATTTATTTGAAGGCCATTCGTGAAAGAGTTTGAAAAAGAGGGCAAAATGCCAGGAATCATAGAGATGTCCTAACACCTAGGGGTTAGTATGCTTTTTTATGCTTTGATGTTTTCTTTGTTTTAACGCTTTAACTCATATGTTTTAACTCCTTTACTTCATGTTTTTACATCTTTAAGCTCATCTGTATTTTCTGTTTAAAATTCATAATGTTTTAATGTTTCATCATATATTTATTAACATGATGTTTTTTTATTTTCGTTTATACTTTTTATTATCTTTATGTTTTATACTTTTATTTATTTATTATTTTCTATTTTTCTTATATTTTATTTATTTTTATTAATTATACTTAGTGTTATTTACTTCTGCTATATATATATTATTAGACACATTACACACCACACACAACACACACACAACACACACACACACACAACAACACACACACACACACACACTCAACACTTAATACCCACACTGTCACTGATTCTTGACACTTTATACACAGATTCATATATTGACTCTAAGTTTAACTTCAGCACAAATATTCTGTGAATTACATTACACTTATACACACGCTCATTGGTCACACATCACACCACAGCTTAACACACATTCACTTATGACACTTAATCAATTAAGCATCTCTATCACTCCTCTCGATCTTTCTTTCAAACTAGTCATATCAGCTCTCGTTATCAATAGTCCTCTCATCTCCCAGGTCACACACAACTTACACACACTCACTATGACACTTTACACACTTACTATGAATCATACCATTAGACACACAGATTTACGATAACCACACAGACTTTACTCCACAACACATATTTACTTACATCACCCAGATTTAGCCTACACACACACAACAAAACACACACACACGCACCACACACCCACATTAACGTATATTTATTAAACATTTGTTATTAATTAAACACGTACATTTATGTTACTCATTCAATATAACTAAAATTATTTCAAGGATTTCTTCAAAAGCTTCTATAATAAATCATTATCTCAATGCAAATTTATTAATTAAATGTTTACAATACTTTTTGTTTATAAATGTTCTAAAACTATCAAGTTTTAAAATACTTTTAACTAAATTTTATGATTTTTATTTAAAAAATATATTTGTATACCTTATACTTTAATCAGTAAATCAGTAGGCAAGCCCCTAGCATCCCTCTTACTCCAAGCGTATGCCACGTTTTTGTACTTCTTATTGACTACTGCATGCTACGTCACTCTTTAAGCCATGCAAAAGTATAAATTCTACTTTATGTTCTTATCTTTAAATTTTAACATGATATTTTATTCAAAATTTTACTTAATTTATTTCAGACAAAAAGAAAATTTTTATTCACATTGTATAGTTTATTCTGAACCAATTCTGGCTAAATATATTCCATTTTTTACAATAATGGGCGGATTTTCTTTATTATTTTATTATTATTATCTATGATAATAACAATCCATCACGAGAAAAACACAACACACACTTCCTCTACAGATACGAAAACTGAGCCTCCTCCTTATGTAAAATGTGTTGATACATACTACTTTATCCTAATTTAGGATTAACAGTTTTTTACCCCGGGCGATTTAGGCACTCACATTCGCCGGCCAAATATTTTCAAACACACCTCTTTTTCTGTACCACAATGTGGTGCAATAACTACGTTAGTATCTAAATCTCAGGTATAATTTGGTAAAATTTCTTTGGCTATCCAGGTGAGTGCGCCTGAATATAGGTCAAGAAGTTAATTCCCAGTAATAGACAACGATCATGTTCATTATAAATATATTCAAACTGAACAACATGACTGGAATGGTAAGGATGCTTTAATGCTCAGATAAGAAAGGAAATGTTTCCTTACTGTGATTGGCGGTAATCCTTATCTCTTTGACTCGTTATGTGATTGGTTCAGAGAATTCTATTTTATCGCTTAGTATGAAAACATGTTTTTTATATTCTGAACCGGGGGTTCGTTTATTAAACTCTAATCTAATGTAAAAACTATATTTCATAACCTACATAAGATAATTAAAAACTTCCTATATTAGAATTTAATAATCCTTATCTTACAATAATTTATATGTATAGTATATTATAATTATATATATTATATGGTATTATATTATATATAATAGTAATATATAGATATATATTAATATTAAATCAATAATATAATATATATATATTATATAGCTTATATTATGATTATAATAAATATACTATGATATATTATAAGGCATAAAATTACAATAAACAAGAGTGTTAATATATTACAATGATCTTTATATAGTATAGGTTCACATTAAATATAAATACAAGGAATGCTTCACTATATATATAACACTCTCCACTTACCATTTTACACCGATGTTTTACACGAATTATTTATATTTTAAAAATTCTCTAAATCTGATGAAAATATTGCAATCAATTTTCTAGCATTATCGATGATATAGTTTCGTGTCCCAGTAATACCTTCAGTTAACAATACGTTAAATTGCCGCTTCAGATATTATAGAATATATTTACATTCTGGGTCACCTGCATACATACTTTCTTGCCATTGTTTTATAAGTAGATAAATGAATTTCTGCATTTCATATATAGAACTTAGGAAGCGATCGATGATACCGTTGAGAACATCATCGATCAGGTTTCTTAAATGCGCAGCGTATTCTTGGATATAACATGTAATGAATACGGTTACCGTATATTAGGAAACACATATGTCTATCTCTCATCCATTAACATCGTTTACGTACCCTCTAACATATATCCAGCATGTGTTAGGCCTGAATGGATAGAAAGTCCAAATGATAGTCCGTAGGCTTCAATAATACTGCTGTATCATTATTTCTCTCCAAATTCTAACTTCAAACTGGATTATGTTTACGATGTTTATAAAATGTAGAGTTAGCTGTTTATCGCTGTTTCTTCGCACAGGGGTCACATCAAGTTTCGGTCAGCATTTAAAGCGTGAGGGCTGGTTTAAAATGTATTTCGAGTAAGCCTCTTCTAGTGTGATTACGATATATCAAGTGGATTGATGTCTCATGACATACGCTTGTGTATTCTATAACATAGTGATCTGGGTTAGTACACACTGAAAATTCAATCCATCGGGTTTTCTTTTATGATAATGCTACCTACGATGTCTATGTGGTGTCTGCACCTCCGTATAGTGCGTTAATCGGCTCTCTCGCTCGGAATCACGTGTTCCACTAGTTTGAAATACGCTCTGTGGTGAGCATAGGCGATCAGTTCAGTGATCTTATTCGCTTAACAGCCAACTCACGAGCTATGATTTATACATATGCTACCTGCTATATATATCATACATCTCTGCTATGCAAATATAATTTCACTCAATCACAGGTAGATAGGATATAAAAAACATGTTTTCATACCTAAAAGCGATACAAATATTCTTGACAATCACATATAGAGATAAAGATTACTCCGTCCAATCACAAGTAAGGAACACTTTTCCTTCTATCTGCCTCTAAGGATCTGACCGATCCATCTATGTTTTCAGGTTTTGAAATATATTCATTAGGAATAACAATGAATTCTTGTCTATTACGGAATTACCGGTTGACCTAGTATCTAGGCTTACAATCAGCTGGGAACCAAAAAAGGTTTATCCTAAATTTATACCTAAAATTAGGGAAGATTTATTTGCCACCGCAGATGTCCACTATAGGTCAGTTTCGTTGGCAGAAATAAGGCCTAAATCGCCCCGAGGTACAAAGGATTATCTAAATTTTAACCTAAAGTAGTTATTTCCACGACACATTTTACAGAGGAGGTCAGCTTTCGTAATCCTGTAGAGTGTGTTTTGTTGTGTTTCCGTGGATGGATTGTCAATATGTACTCAGTATAATTAATTAATAATAAAGAAAATCCGAATTATTTAAAAAAACTTTTGAATATTTTTAGTTAGCATCGAGCGCATAATATAAATGTAAGTGAATAATTTTTTATTTAAGTAAATAATGTGTCTCTCAAGTAAAAGAACGATTTTTTTATTATTTATATGGAATTATAGAAAGATGATTAAGAGCAGTGATAGAGATAGAACAAAACGTGGCATAGCTTGATGTAGCGGGGTGCTGGGGGTTTCCTTACTGATTTACTGATATATATGCTTAAAGGTAAGTAAAATACATGTGCTCCTTAAAACTTCATAAAATTTTATTGTAAAATTATTTTAAAATTGTCAGTTATAAATTTTATAAACAAAAATATTAACATTAATAATTTTAAATTCTTTGTTCAAAAGATAATGATTTGATTTAGTAAAGAGTTAAGAACTTTAATAATTTTTAATTTGTATATATTTGATGAGTAATATAAATGTACGTGTTTATTAAAACATAAATCGTTTTAATAATTATACGTTATATGTGTAAAGTGAGTGTGCGTGTGGTGTTGTGGTGTGTTGTGTGTGTGATGTTTTATGTGTGTGTGTGTGTAAGTAATCGTGTGGTGAGTGTAAGTAAATCGTGAATGGTGCTAACAAAGGTAATCTGTGTGGTGTAAGTAAATTGTGTGTGCTCTATGCGGTAATGTAAGTTCATAGCTGCATGTGTGTATAAAGTGTCATAGTGAATGGGTATAAGTTGTAAGTATGCATGTGTTTTTTGTCGAACCCGCGTGTGTAAATAAGTGCAAATTTAAGTGCTTCTATGGGTAAATGTAAGTGTCATAGTGAATTGTGTATAAGTGTCATAGTGAATGTGAGATATAAGTGTAAGTGTGTGTGTGACCGCGGATGTGGATATAAGTGAAATGTAACTGTCTATTTGTATTCTCTCTCGTACTCATGTATTATCTATATGATTCTATGAATGTGGATATGAGGTAGTGTGTGTGTGGTTGCGTGGCTCTGTCGTCGCCCGACTTACTGATGTGTGTGTGGTGGTGTGTGTGTGTGTGTGTGTGGTGTGTGTGTTTAAAAATAATAACATAGGCATGAAGTAAAAACACTAATATAATACTAAAAATTAAAAATAAAATAATGTGAAAACTAATAAAACTAATAAAATAAATAAAAGTATTAAAACAAAAATAATTAAAATAGTATTTAATTAATTAACTAAAATAAGGGAGAAACAAAAATAGGTATTGCAATTTCCTATGATTTAATTGGGCAAAAAATATGAGGTATAAAGCAGTAAACATGGTTAAATGCAGGTAAACATGTAAGAGTCTAAGCCAGTAAAACATTGAGTTAAGACCAGTAAACATGGAGTTACAAAAGTAAGCAGTAAAAACAGAAAGCATACTAATCCCCCTAGGTGTTATGTAACACCTCTATGATTTATGATCTTACTGCTTTAAGGAGTGTAAGGTTAATAAATTATGCCCGATAGTTTAAAAACAGTAAACACTATAAGTTAAAGCAGTAACATGATTAAAGCAGTAAAACATGATTAAAACGTAAGCAGTGTTAAAACAAAAAAGCTACTAGCTAAATTTGTTGCTATTATACACCTCTATTGATTTACTGATTTACTGTTTTAATTTATGTAATGTGAATAAATATGTGAGTTAAAGCAGCTAAACTTGTGAGATTAAAGCAATAAAACGGAAGTTAACGTAAATCTGCTTTAAGCAGACTATAGAGTAAACAAAAGGATCTATTCGCCTGGTGTTAGGTAACCTCTATATGATTTACTGATTTACATGTCTTCTTAAGGTATCTGTATGTAATGTTTTTAGTAATTTCGATACAGATTGTAGAAAATAAAATGATTATATATCAGCCACTCTGGTTTTTTCTTCTTACATTACAATGGGGTTTAAAAAGTTTAATTAAATTTAAAGTATTAGTAAAAAAAATATAAAGAAAAATAATGTTATAAATATTAATTTTTTCTTCGATATGGTCTTTGTAATGAGTTACGTTTTAGGTTCGCGAAAGATATTTTTAATAAATGTTTAAGTATCGGAAATAAATATGATGAACTCACTAGTTATTAAAAGAATTTCTTTTGAAATGTTTTAGTATGAAATAAAAATGAATGACTTATGTATATATATTTTTCATTCCGCAGGAATATTGCGCTGCGGGCGCACGCGGGGGAACGCGGAAAATTGCGCCTGCGGGCGCACGCGAGGGCTGTTACGCGTTTGCGCCTGCGGGCGCACGCGCGGGCGGGAACGCGGAAAAATATTCCGCCTGCGGGCGCTCGCGGCCGGCGGGAACGCGCGGAGGGTCGCACCTGTGGGTGCGAGGCTGTCCATCCTTTGCGGGGGAGGGCGCCACTGCTGGCGCCTTGGTTGGTTAAGTTTATGAACTAGGAGGAAAAATATATAATATTACTCGTTTCTTTTGAGTCACAGAGAGAAAGATGAGCCATTCAAAGATGATTTTATTCAAGATGAACCATCAATATAGATTGTATCAAAGATGATCGTCATCAAAAATCTGAGTCATCCAAGATGAACCTTCAAAGTTGACGGACATCATTTGAGGCATTATATGCTGACGGCATCAAATGCTGGATGTGCATTATGACTGAGGCATCAAAACTTGAAGTGTGGGAGTGTAAGTGTATCTGTATTTTTTTGTTGTGTGTGTGTGATTGTTGTTGTGTTTGCGTGTAGTGTCATAGTGAATGTGTGTTAAGTGTCATAGTGATGTGGTATTATGTTTGTCTGATTGTGTGTAGGTGTATGTGCACAGTATATATATATATATTATATATTATATAATAAATAATATATTATATATATATATATATAATATATTATATATATATATATATATATATATATATACTGTATATAGGCTATAGTATAGAAAAATTACTAACTCATTGTAGGAAGCATTCTAGCAGATTGTAAATAACACCCATCGATTCCTCATCCTTAATTACAGGGTAGAACCCTTCAATTAGGCTATTCTACGGCTCACTTGCACACTTAGTGATCCACGTCTCGCGTACGCAGCCGTATCATCGGATCTGTGTGGGGTATCTATCTAGAATATCATCTATTCACTGTATAACTCTACTCGACTGTCACTCATCTACATTCTCTACTTTGCGCCTCGTCCGTCATAGAACTCACTTCCTGTGCTTGTTCACATCTCTCAGGGCGATGCTCTCGAGCCTCCGTGACTCATATATCGCTCTCTAGCCCAAGCAATCAGTAAATTCTTAACGTCGACTACATGTCTCTCGTTCTAAATATGATCTAGCATTCTCTCTTCTGAGGTCGCTTCATTATAGGTCCATCAGAAGATGACACCATCAAGGTTGAGCCATCAAACAAATGTGAGCGCACAGCTGGAGTCATTTTTAAAAAAAGGTTTTGAAGGAGCCCCATTTTGTCAAAAGTAGACTGAGCAATCAAGTGACGGGCATCAAGCTGACGGCATCAACAATTTACCGTGAATACAAGGGCTTATCCGAAAATTGGGTCTCAAAAAAAAATTAGGTTTCAATAGGGTTCTCAAAAATTAGGATTCTCAAAAAAATTGGGGGTTCGGCAAAAATTAGGGTGGGCCAAAAATTGACCCATTGGGTTCTGGCAAGGTCAACGGCGAAATATCATGGTCAAAAGGTTAAGTCACAGGGTGGCAAAGTCTTAAAGGATACAATAAAAATTACCCGTGGCTCAAAATTGACCATGGGTAGACATGGCAAGGTGCAAGGCCGAAATATCAATGGGCTCAACACAGGTAGTACATCATAAAAAGGCTTAAGTCCCCTAAGAAGGGGTTGGTCAAAATTACCGTGGGGCAAAAAAATGGACCCATTGGAAGACAAAGGGTCTGGTCGGAAAAAAGTCAGCCAAAAGTGAAGGCCAAAAAAGGTCAAGTGGTCAGGTAAAATTTCGCAGGCTCAAAAAAGCGGGTCAAAAAAGAGTCAAAAGGGGGCGGAGCTACGTGCTCCAAAATGCCTGCCCTACTACTTACGATGTTAAGAAAACAGAACTCAAATGCATTGACGCTATAGAAATAACAGCCAGTGTTTAGTAGAGTATAGGTCGTAAGAATTGATAGGATATGTATAGTAAAGTGATCTCTGATTATTAATGTGTTGTAATTGTGTTAATGATACAATAACAATAAACTAATATCTTACCAACACAAAAATAAATAATTATATATACTACTTACGTATATATATATTATATATATATATATAATAGTATAATATATTTATATTATACATGTTCTATATATATATATGTATATTATATATATTATATATTATATTATATATATATATAGTATATATATAAGAACGTAAGAAGAAAAACAAAGTTATCAGTTAACAAGAAACAGAAAACACTAATCCTGTCCTCAATCATTGAGAGCCTTCTTTATGCCCTGATACATAGTATAATCTAAAATATTACGGACTTTGTATTTCTTTCTTCTTATGAGATGTAGTAATAGTCCTCATACCGTGATTTGACGATACCAATCCCAGACACCTCGTATTTGAAATGACGTCATTCATTTGACGACAGCTATAAGGGAACAAGTTGTCAGAGAGCTCAGTGTGATAATACTAGTGAGCGAGTGACGGATGTTTGTGTAAAACAGGATATGTATGAAATAGAATGAACCCTAAAGTTAACAAGTTGTGTATGCTAGGATAATATGTAAACCTAGTTACTTGCAGAAATGAAGGTCTGCACGTTAGATTCGAAACAAACATATGCACAGTAAGAAGCCCTTTCATGTAAGTACCATCAGGTGACGATAGTTTAGATGCGCCTAGAGAAGTTAAGAAAATTTAGCTGCGTCAGATACAACAATGTACAGAGAGAGGAGACGGAGAAGAGAGAGAGAAGACGGAAGAGAGAGAAGAGAGGAGAGAGAGAGAGAGAGGAGAGGAGACGAACAATGTACAGAGAGAGAGAGAGAGAGAGAGAGAGAGAGAGAGAGAGAGAGAGAGAGAGAGAGAGAGAGAGAGAGAGAGAGAGAGAGAGAGAGAGAGAGAGAGAGAGAGATGCCCTAATTAATAAGGTAGATGAGCCAAGATAGTATGTTAAGCTATGGTAGGTTTTTCCACGCTAAGTTAGGAAATGTGTTATGAAAGATCGGTTGATCGGCAAATAGTTTGGTCAAATATGATTATTTGTTTAATCAATGGATCACGGGTGATAACGAGGGGTAGGGTGTCTGGTTGATTAGAATTTGATCTATTGATTAATTGATATTTTTAATAAAAAAGCCTAAAAAAATTAGCAAACACATAAAATGTTTATAGTAATTTTATGTAATGTTCACACAAAGTATTTTTATGGTTATACAAATAATAAAGTAAAAAAATATGTACTTTATTGAGCCTAAAGCAGTAAGTCAATAAAGCAATAGTGCATGGCTGGCTGGGAGAGGGGTTGGTGTGGGGCGTTTGCGCTACTGCTTTATTGACCTACTGCCTTAGGATCTATAAAGTATTATGTTTTTAATAAAAAATTAAATTATTTTTTCTTAGTAAAAACAATGTTTTTTAATAATTATTAATCTATATTTTAAAATAATAATAAAAACAAAAATAAAACAAAATATAGATCTAAACTAAAAGTTTTAAAATAAATAAAAAAAATTTAAACAAAATAAAAACAAAAACTTTAAGCATAAAATAAATATTTCATCATGTAAAAGAAATATATTAGTTTACCTCTGCCTAAAGAAAATGAGATTTGAGGCTGATAAAGTGATCATGCATGTAATTATTTATTAGATGATTTAATTTCATTTTTAATGGCAAAACCTCTTTTAGGGGTTCGGTCCCCATCTCATGGGTTGTCTTTCCATATCAGACTCCACAAGAACTAATCCTTTGTCTTTTCGGTACATATGGATTCATGTATCATACACCAGAAAGGCCAAAGCATGCTTTACTTTAGAAGTTTGTAGTCCCATGGGGTGTTTAAAACTCAACGCAACAACTTGAAACTATCAAATTCGGGATATATGGGGTCGGAGACATGTAAAATAACACCAATATTGGTATATTGAACGAATGTATGCTTGCTTAGCGCCTCACCTACTCCGGCTCCGACACCGGAGCTGAACTCCATCTCCGACTTGTTCTTTTTCCTTCCTCATCCTTTCTCCGTCTTCTTCTCTTATGCATTCTACATTTTTTTATTTTTTTATTTGGAACCACCCCTTAAAGGGGGTCCTCAGACATCCTTGAGGATGATGAAACCCCCGAAATCGGAATCTAAGGGTTGTAACCCTAGGAAAAGATACTTTACTCGCTTTATTATTTGTAACCAAATTTCAACTCTGGTACCGGCAGAGGCTCCGGTGCAGTGCACCGCATCATATACCTTCTTCATTTCTACCTTGTTCTTATTCCTTCCTCAACCAGCCTATATCTTCTTTTCTTATACACTCCAATTCTCCTTTATTTCTTCTTTTTTTTCTTCAGGGAGCTCATGGGGGGGGGTACACATACAATCTTGATGATTGAAACTCATAAAATAATTATACGAGTTCGTTGACCCAGGAAAAGATACCTTAATCGCAGTCTATTATACTTTTGTAACCAGATTTCAACCTGGCAATGGTTGCGGTGCAGTGCCCCACAGCATGAACCAACTCAGATTCGGACCTCTTCCATGCCTCTCCCTCTGATTCCTTAGCTGAAGCAGGTCGGCAGCTTATTTTCCAAATAGCTAAGGCCACATCCAAGTTAATTGGGACTCAGTTAACCTCTTATGATAGGCGTAGCGGCATGCAACCATGAAGCAAGCAAGCTGACACTACTAGCCATATGTGTTCTAAATTTGAATGGAATATAATGTGTCTATCAACCCTTTAGTTAAGAGACATCTATATAATACTACATTACCGTATATAATAATTATATATTATATATACCATATACTATATATTCAGTATTCTGTACCTATTATATATCATATATATACTATCATATATATACTATGTATGTATATATATAAGAAAGAAGAAAGGAAGAGGACAAATTCCCAGGGCTAAAAGGAAGACACATTATCCTTAGATCTATAAGTTATCAAAGTAACAAAAAACTAAAAGAAAGAGTAATATTCCAAAGCAAGATCTTCCTCACTTGTTACGATGGACAATTGGTCTAAAGGAAAATTTAAAACCCATTAAAATAGAAACGGAACCGTTCATCCATGATTTCCGTACAATTTTTTTCCAAATGTATTATTTTTTCAGGTAAAATTATTTAAAATTAAAAATATATTAATAACCTAGTAAAACAGTTAAAATTAAATAAATATATTATATATACTATAATATATATTACGATATATATAAATATATAATATAATATATATACTATTTACTATTATATTATATATATATATATATCTTATATATATATCTATACTAGTAATATACTATATATATATATTATATGTTGTTGTGTGTGTTGTGTGGTGTGTGTTGTGTGTGTGTAAGTGGGAACAATAAAAAACAAATAAAAATTAAACGAACAACTATATGACGGTCATCAGGATGTATGTGGCCCGTGCCGTGTGTAGTATAATCAACGTTTTCAAACTGAATCGAAGTGCAAGAATACTGACAATGTCTTACACAATCTGTCAAAAAACACACACAAGAAGTGAACAAAAAACACAGCCCATACGAACGGGGAAACTCTAATAGACCGTCAGAGGGAATACTGCTTTGTCGATAAGAGGTGTAGCCTTATACCTAATCCGTCTGACAATCGACTACGACTACTGGGCTAGGAGCCGTAGACAAAGGATAAGTGTGTGAAAAAGTGAGGAGGGTGAGTAAAAAGTGTTGAAAGGACAAGAAATGGAGTTTAATTCAAGTTAGAAGAAAAAGGTGTATGAAATAGGAGTGAAGGAAGTGAAATGGTGTGGTTAATTTGAAAGAAAGGGGGCAAATGGTTAATCGGATGCCTCCAAGGGAATGAATTCGGACTGAACGAAGATACTAAGTGGCGATCTCGCGGGTTAAGGTGAGCATATAAGGAAGTGGGATTTTTGGCTGTGAATGGGCTTTAATGGGGAATGATTAAATAATAATATATTATACTATAGGCAAAATACCATATACGACTGGGGATGCTATATCGCTAAATTACCGTAATTGCTGGTGCTGAGATAAGCTACCAATTCTAATCAATTGCGTAAAATAAGGTAAAGGCTTTCAAATAATAAATTAAAGTGTGTACAAGCGCCAAAAATAAAATCTAAAACATATTTGAATTCTTAAAAAAGATTAAATACAAGGCTCAAAATAATAAATATAAACAAGGAGCTGAAATTATTGCCGGTCTTAAAATAATAACAGGTAAGTGTCAGTCCTTAGATCATTGTTTTAAATAGGTTGGGGCTAACAAAACCAAAAAATTCTATGGGAGAAATTGGGCCCAAAAAAAGGTAACCTTCAAGAATTTCAAAAATAATGGTCAAATCATACGGGCCTAGAATTAATAAATGGCTCAAAGGGCAGGTAAGCGAAATGACGTCGATAGAAGTAAACAAAACATTGTTATAAAAAATGGGCGTTGGTATGAGTTTAATGTAATAATATACTTATTATGTTTTAAATAGCTTACATGATAACATCATAATTATAAATTCAATTATTATATATATAAGTAATCATGATTTTAATAGCACCTTATATAACTATAATATACTGAAATATATTATAATGTTAAAGGTAAAATATATTAAATATAATATAAATGAACTCAGGTTTTAATGTTTATCAATATAATTATTCTAATAACAAACTAAATTATTCACAAATCAATCATATATTCAGTAAAATAATAGATATATATTAAAAGTATATATATAGTTAAGATGATGAGTAATCAATTTATTAATATATTAATCTAATGATATTAAATTAAATTAATATATATAAACTAATATATATATAAAATAATAGTAACTTATGCGAAATTTAGGGGGCATATATTCTATTCCCTATAACTTCTACCCCCGCATGTCCAATCCATTATCATTTTCTCGTTTTAGCGATTTCGCCCTCTGCATTCAAAGTAAAAATTTACATATTTTATTTATATTCAAAAAATTTTATTTAGACTTCTCAACAAAACAAAATTAAACCGGCAAATTCAACTCCACTGACACTAGTATATCAACCAACATACTTAACCTAAATGTGGATTAAAAATTCTTATACTTAAGGTTCCAAACTCCTTACCAACTATATACTCCCTATTAACAGCCTACCCCTTAATAATAATTAATAATATAATATAATAATATCTATTAAAATTAACTCACCCATTAAAGTAATAATGCCCAATGATTTTTATGTAACTTATAACCTATTTATTTCATAGCTCACATAATTATCATAAATACAATTATTTAGATATAAGCCAAATTAATAATTATAATCCTGTGCTGTATTTCGATTATATACCTGAACATTTATAATAAATTATACCATAAATATAATTCAGGACATCAAGCATAATCCTAAACAAAGAGAAATTAAGTTTGGAACATTGTCGTGAAAAGCATTTTTATTAATAGAATACTAGCCCCTAAACTTCCATTAGCTCTATATATATATAGTACTATATATAAAATATTATATATATATAATATTTATATATTACTATAAAATAATATAAACATTTAAGTATATGAACCTTCATGAAGAAGATGAATAACTTTCAAGACCTCGTATTCATTCATATCTTATTACTACTCTAGGTTCATCTTTTCTCTTCTACCTCTCATTTATCTCTCCTTCTTTATTTCTTTCTCTCTCTTCCTTCCTTCCTATATATAATAATATAATATAATATATATAGTTATAAATTTAATATAAGATAGTATATAAATTATAATATAATACTAATAATAATATAAAATATATACTCCATTTAACCTATATAAATGAATTTTATTATGTATATAAAAACATATAGATGTATATAGTATATAGTATATATATATATATATATTAATATATATATACTATATATATATATATTATTATATTATATATAATACTATATATATTATATTATAAATTATAATTTTATTTTAATATAAAATTTTTAAATAAAAAAATATAGTTTTTCCTTTAATTTTTATTTTAAATAAATATTCATTTATTAGAATAAATAACTACTATGCGTTTTGGGCGCGGGAGCGTCATAAAATATCATGAGTTAAGAATGTTCGTCAAATTAAATTATTTAGAGCTTTTGCCGCATGTCCAAATTTATTTTACATTTAATGCGTTTTAGTCTCTGAATGCCGCGGAAGGCTTTGTCTGGAAAATCTCAAAATATATTAGTATATACTATATGACATAAAATAATGAGTAATAAAGGTTTTTACCTTTTATATAGTAATGTTGGACATGAAACAAACCAGTGTTTTTATAAAAGCTACATTATATAATTAGGTTTCTTGGTGACAATAAAATTGAAATGGTCTTATTAAATCTATAGATTTCCTTATCTGATAAATAAGAAAAAAATGTTGAAAGAAGATAAAAAATTAAAATCAGATTACCTAAACTTTAATTTTAAGCTTTTTATAGTAATAATAATATAAATAATATTTTAATCAACAATTAATATAATTAAACATTAGATACATTTAAGTAATTTTAGATACATTTTAAAAATTATATTAAAATTAATTACCTTTTAAATTTTTATTATTTATATATATAGTAGGAGTGGAGTGCAGTGTGTTGGTAACATCGCCATCCACGACCATGTTCCGAACAGCTGATCCGCATCCCGTCATCCGCATTCATCGCTTTGACCCTTTGCTATAATTGTCTGCTGGCAATATTGATTGGGATAAGTAATTATAAAAGAAATTTCTAATATATAAAAAAATACTTAAGATTGAATCTGAACGCAATAATTTAAAAATAATGTAATAAAACTTTTGAAATAACTGTCAATAAAAATACATTCTAGGCGCGGGAGAGGACTTCGTAACTCATTGAAATTGGCAGTAAGTTATTTCATACTATTGTATAATAAATTGGAATTAAGATACAAGGGAAAGAAATATTTCATTAATTTTTAAATTTTCTGTTAATACAATATTAACTATAAGTAATATCACAAGTTAAATCTGTAACTTTTAGTGTTTGCAGCTTGCAAATAAACTATCAATTCCGAGAACTAGGTAATCAAATATTTAATAAATCGTCGTACCTATACCCATTTAAAAAAAGGAAAAAAAAGACTCGGGATATTTAAAAAACAGTGAAGTGTCTCAAAAATAAATTAACTAATAATATAACAGATATCCACTTTGAACAAGAATTTCTACAGTTAATCCTATATAATAACTAAAGTTTAATGTTGATTGCAAGAAAATCAAAATAATAAACGCTAAATAACTTAACCAAAAGATTGTTAATTATAATTCAATAAAATCAATATCTCATTAACTGTAACAAGAAAAAAATATAACTACAATTAAAATTTTTGGAATTGCAATTCACTAATAATCCCAGAGAGTGTGTGCGTGGAAAGTGTCCAGATGCAAAATGTATTGCGGTCGTAATTCGGATCGTTAAATACTTTCCTGCTAATGCAGTTTAACAAAAAAAAAAATTAAATACTCACCTTAGTGTACTCCATTGAATCCGTCTCAAGATGTATGAGATTCCAAAAGTTGGTAGGCGGAGTAAAAATATTCAGTCTCCATAATAATCGTTCAAAATATCGTGTTAACATCTCAATATCTTGCGCCCAATGTAATTTATATTGGATTAACACTCCTCCACCACTGACCCCAGGTGAGCCTATAAATTCAAGGGCTCAGAGATATAACCAGGCAGGCCAAAAAATTTTGTTAACGTGCCTCTTCCATAGAGCGCCGCAACAAAACTTCAACCGTCACGCTATATTGCGAAACTATTTCAGACGCAGGCCTTTAAAGGTGAGGAGTGGATGTAGAATTAGCAATTACCAAGAGAGTGATAAATAAAAACTACTCATGTGAATAGAATGGAAATACGTACGTTTCATTACAAGAAGCGACAAGAGTCGGTTGTGGAAGAGAAGAATATGTGAAGGAAAGATAGCACTTTGCCGCTTGGTGCTTCCCATCCTCAGGCTCCACCCTGGGATAACAGCATTTAATTACTCAATAATACTTATCACATCGAATCTCGTGGCTAAAGTAGACCTCAGGAGCAACAGCACCCCTCTTAGTAGCGTACTAGGGCTCGTCGTAAAAAGGTGTATACGTGATATATATATGGTTTTGGATAAGTACGTGAGTAGATATAGGTTAAATAGTATCCACTCACTGAAAAACTGCCGCTTGCTCATAGATATCCTTATAGATAAGTAGAGCATTATTTATATATAAGCCCCACTACAACATTAGTACCTGCTCGACCTCAAAGAGTAAGAGGTTCAAAAAATAGTGAAATCATGGAATAATAATATAACTAATACTCAAGTTTATAAAGCTACTTTTATGGCTATTTTAGAAAACTCGATCACTACCTGTGAGTCCCTCCCAAAGCGGGTTATATAATATACAAAGAGCTATTCCCGCAATCTTCTGGAGAATAACAATAAACTCGTATAACATGACCAGGAAGACCAGAATTGAGGAAGTCGAACTTGCTATAGTTCTGGACTCGTATCTGCGAAATAAATGCGATAAACTAAAAAAAAAAATGACCTTATCGCTCAATATCTACAGAATGAAAATCATCCCATAAATTCTCGTCTGTCCTTAAGCGATCATATCTTATTATACTTTAGAGGTAGTCATTAGTCAATAATATATTTCTTTAATAAAATGACTACTTGTGAAGTAGTTAAATTTGGATTGCATAGAGGGGGACGGAGTAAGGAGTCGGGGCCGGAGTCCAGGGGACCCCCTTCCGGAGGGGAAGGGGGTCCCGCCTGAAAAAGAAGAAATTGACGAAATACATAAGAGAAGTGGAGAAAGGAGACGGATCTTTCGTAGTCAGAGAAGGAAAGAGTTGGGAAATTCATTTTAGTTGGATGAAGGTGTGACTGAGTCAGGTCGTCTAGAAATATATCCCTACTAAATCAATAGTGTTTATATATATATCAACAATGAATTATACACGCTATTTACACACAAAGTAACAGCCTAACTTCCAATTATAAGGTTTCTATCAGCTAAATAACAACACCTATAGTACTTTAAATTTCATTTGATAATTTTACCAGCAAATTGGAGTAAATATTTTTTTCACTGGTAGTCAAAAAATAACATACAAAACCTAAGAATCTGATAAACAGTACTAGTTAGCTATCCTCGTCTAAATTTTATGAAATCGGGTTTTATAATTACTCCGAGATCGGTGTTGTTTGTATGTTACGTAGTAGAATTTACCAATATTGGGGTTACAAAATGTTAACCACTTTCGGAAGGGAAATATTTTAAAACTATAAAAAGTAAAACTAATCATCTGAAAGTTCTTGAATCTATAACTTAAATAAATAAGTAAAATTTAATACCAAGACTGTAGATATTCCGTAGTCATAAAACTACCGGCGCGTAGAATTATGTACTAAAAAATAGTAAATACTGCTTACTGATTGCCCCGTATACCTAGTTAGTTCAGAGAATGTTATCAATTACTACTAATGTACTTAAGTGTATATATATAACCTATAAATTATATGACATTAGTACAAAACATAAAAAGAAATGATAGCTATATAAAAATATAATATATGATATATATATAAATATAATATATAATATATATCATATAATAACTCACGATAATATATATATATATAATTATATATATATATATATTATATAGGCTTTCAGAATGATGGATTTCGAAAACCTCTATATGATTCACGGTATGTGGTGGCGACTCAGCACCCCAAACCCATTTTACTCCCAGAAGGTAGGTAATATATTATATATAATATATAAAATATACTATTATTATATAGTGACCTTTAAAAATACTATTATAAGTATTTAATAATTTTCATTTTAGGTATAATATATATTAGAGTAATACTATATATATACTAATACTATTAATTATACTACTACTAGTATATATATATAGGAATCTTTAAAAGGATGTTAACCCCGATTATATATTTTTGGCTCAACATATCGATTTTTTTTTGCGATATTTTCAAGTCAATAGAGCGTGAGGGTTGACAACAAAAGTTTTTTTTTTTTTTTAAAACCTAAAAGGAATCCACCAGATTAAAAGATGAAAGAGTCAGGGCTCTCCTCGGCCTCAGCGGGGACGACGGCGGGGGTACATCGTCCCCTACCTTCCCACCGTCGGCCTCGAGCCCCCTTTAATAAAATAAAATACCAAAAAAATTAACAAACCAAATTTCTCCTACTAAAAATTATCATGATTTAATTATAAGCAACATCGTGGCAACTTTTTCTCTTGCTTTCTATTGGAGTTTACAGAGATATAACACGTCACAGTTGCAAATGGTTTAGGTACGAATTGTGCCAGCGATATTTCGAATAATTTGTATTGTTTAATGTGATACATCCTTTTAAAGGGAAAGTGTGTGCCTATAATATATATATAGATGATATAATATATAATATATATTATTATCAATATATATATATATACTATTAGTTTAGATATAATATATATATATAATATATATATATATAAATAAAAATCATATATATAATACGGTTGATAAAACTTTATGATTATTAATTAATATCTTGTTTTATACAAGATTTTAAATATATATTATATATAATATATATATATATAATATATATATATATAATATATTTATATATATATATATATATATATATTATATATATATAATATATATATATATATTATTATATATATATATATATATATATATTTATAATATTAGTATATATATATATATTATATATAGATATATATATATATAATATATATATTTTATATTTATATAGTATATATATATATATATATATATATATATATATATATGAGGTTAATACTACTACCGAGTACAGACTTTTTTGTAAAACTAGTGTTCTGAACGAGGTTGTAAAATGGGTTCCCAGTATATTTGTTTTCGCCCACACCTTTTAAATCTTTGTATTTTTTTTATGTTTTTTTATAGCTATATAAAATGAGGTGTTTAATAAGGACTTTAATTATTAAAAAAAACATTTTGCTTTTTATTTGAATATGAATTTAGTTTTATTTTTTTTTATTCATTTCATATTTGCTCGTTTGTATTTATAGATATTTTTTTTGAATGGAAATTATGGGGAATTTTTTCATGCTTTAAAATACGACTTCTCAAGCGCTCCTCCTCGGAACACAAAAACGCTCCCCAAAACGTTTGGCAGTTCTTAAATAGTTTTTTAGATAATTTTTTAATTACTTGAAATTTATTCTTAAAATAATTTTCAAAATTGTTATATAGATGAAAAAATCGTTACCCTGCCACTATATACATCCTGTCTTTAATTCTCCTCTCTCTCTCTTATCTATCCTCTTACTTTCTCTCCTCATCTCTCTCTCTTCTTCTCTCTCTCCTTTCTCTCTCTCTCTCTCTCTCTCTCTCTCTCTCTCCATCTCTCTCTCTCTCTCTCCTTTCTCTCTCATCGTCGTCTCTCCTCTGCTCTCTACATCTGTCTCTCATTCTCCCTCTATCTTCTCTCTCTCGTACCATCGGTCTCTGTTGTGACACTCTCCTCATCTCTCTCTCTCTCTCTACCTCTCTCTCCCTCTCTCAGTCTCTCCTCTCGTCTCTCTCTCTCTCTCTCTCGTCTCTCTCGTCCTCTTTTCTTCTCCGTCTCTCTCATCTTCTTCTCTCTCTCTCTTCGTCTCTCTCCTCTCCTGCTGCCTTCTCTCCAACTCATCTCTTCTTCCTCTCTCTCTCATCTCTCATCTCTCATCTCTCTACTCTCACCTCTCTTCTCTCTCTCTCTCTCTCATTGACTGACTGACTGACTAGGTTCCGGTTCCGGATACCTGATCAAATTATCCAGACAGACCTATTTTGGGCCTATCTTTCTTCTGATTTTCTTTTGGATCTAAAGAACATCAAAATACATTACAATATACTCACGTTTTTATATAAATTTATATAGAGACAATGCAGTAAAAGATTAAAGTAATTAGTTGTGTCGACTCTTTTAAAACATTACCACACGATTTCGGATAATATAACAACCAATTCACTTGTGGTAGAATTCATTCATGGGGTCTTTTTTTGTTTTGAAAAATGCCCGTTTGTCCGTGGTGTTCAAACGCAAAACATTGGACGCGCGATAGTTTTGCTATGCTCGCTACGAGAGAGGCCTAGGAACAAAAGAAAATAAAGCAGATAAAGATGATTTAAAAACGATTTAAAAAAAGTTTAAAAAATCATAATAATAGTAGATTCCGATCTTTTTTCAAGTTTTTTTCGCTTTTTGGCATTTCATGATAGTATATATATATATAAATATTATAGGATTATATATATTATATATATATATATATATATATATATATCTTATATATATATATATATTATTAATATGATGTATATATAATACTTTATATAATTATTATATATTAAATTATAACATTATATAATATTATATATTTATATATATATATATATATATATATTATATATATAAATTATATTATATATATATAATATTATATATATATGGCTAATTAAAAAATAAGGAACACACGACAACAACAGCTAACGACACAAAAGTATAATTCAAACTAAGAAGTAATCAAAAAGCTTATCGCTTATTCTTCACTTTTTCTTTTAACATAAAAGAAATTTTTGACAAAACAATATTTTTTCCGCGCATGCGCCCGTCGGGGTAAAATGGCTTCGTTTTGGCTTTAGTTTAATAAATTGCGTTGTTCATCATATGGAAGACTTAGTTTGTTATTAACTTTAATAGAAGAAATAGATAGAAAATTAAATTCAAAATTTCTAAAAAATATAAAAGAAATTATGTTAATATTTGCTGCTGCAGATCCATATTATGTTTTAAA